>JACEGR010001929.1:0-146087 GCA_014170235.1 Listronotus bonariensis | reverse complement strand
AATTTAAAAAGTAAAATTTAAAGATATGAAATCAATGCATAAATATTTTGTCTCCCCGTCGTGCAGTGGACACAGCTTTGATCTTCGAAGCCAGAAGTCGCCGGTTCGATTTCCAGCGGGGAAGACATATTTAAGTAGTAGTTATTAAAAAATAACGACCGTGGTGGCACTACCGCGTTGTCCAAAAGGTCCTGTGAAATGCATAACTGCATGTTTCACTGCTTGGACAACGTTAACGGAACAGGGGAATGATGGGTTAAACATCTAATAACCCGACACCCACGGTACTCTAGTACTTAGGCATATGCCTTCGTGGGATGTAAAAGAAGATAAAAAAATATATATTGTTACGGACATTAAAAATAAGTGTTAGTTTATAGAATTGTATAAAGTTAGGACCTTTTAATTTAGTTTTTTAAACTGAAATTGACAAATGAAAATTTCAAGATGCCGGCGCCATATTGGAAAAAAAAGGTAAATGGAAAGGAGGATCTTGGCACTTCATTTTAAAAACCCTGACAAGTACTTAATAACCCTAGAATATAAAGTCAATACTTTTACCTAATACAAAATGGCGGAAATTTAAAAATTACCAAATATCTGATTTTGATGGCCATATTTCAAAAACTAAAAAAGTAAGATGTACCTATCTTCGATCTTTTATTTTGTGATACTAGTGATAATATACAGGGTAGAAAAAATATACATTTTTGTAGTGAAGTGCACCCTGTATATTATATTACCATTAAAAAGATATTTAAAAGAGCTTTAGGAACATACCACATTTAGTACATCTAACTTTATAGGTTTTGGAAATATGGCCATCCAAATCAAGTATTTAGGTAATTTTTAAAGTACCGCCATTTTGTATTAGGTGAAGTTATTGACTTTATATTCTAGGGTTATAAAGTACTCGCCAGAAGCTTTAAGATGGCGTCAAGCCGTCATATTACACTTTTTATCTGTCAACTTCACTTTAAAATATAGTATTTATGCAGCCATTTTATTTCCCAGTTGTACTTTTTTAATTTGATCCGATCAAAAAGTAAAAGGAAAGGGGGACATTAAAGAAATGTACAGTATAATAGTTTAAAACTGCCACCATTGGCCACACCTTTACAAGTTAGACTCTGATTAATGCCCGGATCAGTGGGAAATTTTTGCAGCTCTAATTCTTCGGAAGTAATTTAAATTCTTTGACCAGTACAAGCAATTCTCTGAAATACTAATTCGTTATTCAAGAAATGCAGCAAAAATAGAAACACTGGTTATTTTTGCCATATACAGCGACTTCAATTGGTGATGTATATTTCAGAACCTTGTTTATGAGCAAGGTGCATAGAAAGAAGTTGGCCCAACTTTGCTATGACAGTAAACAGCTGATTATGTGACGTCATTGGAGTCTTTTTTTTAACTAATTTATAATTTAAAATTTAGTTTATACAATTGTTAAAATCTGTTTAATCCACTATTTACTCACAAATATAAACACGATTAACACAATATTTACGAAACACTAAAGAAATAACGGCATTTTTTAAAAAAGGATACCCTTGACGTCACATTCTATCAACTGTCAAATGAAAGTTGAGCCACCTTGTCTCCAAGCACCTTGGTTTTTATGAGCTGAAATAAAACAGTTAAAAAAGGAGGTTTTGAGAAATTAGGTGAAAAATCTAAGTTCCATAAAATAGTTTTTAAGGTATGTTCTGTATTGGTTCGGCGGATTCATTTAATTGATGGTATATATATGGGTACACGCCAAATCGAATCGTTTTTCTTAAAACAAAATAAAGAAAAACCCTCCCAAAAATCAACGTTTCGGTGGCGAGTCTACCATCGTTGTCAAGATAAAATTAAATAAAAATATAAAATGGAAATTGGAAGATGAAATTGTTTCTACCGCTAAAGGAAAGGCAGAATTATTTGCTAAACAATTTGCTGCCAATTCAACCCTTGATCCTCCCGTAAATCATCCAATTCCAGCGGTTACCCCAGTTCCTCATAAAATGCCCGATATTATTTTTAAGGTAAAACACATTAAGCGTATCCTTTCTTCCCTTAACACCAAGAAATCGTCTGGGCTGGATGGCATACCAGCAATCGTTTTAAAAAATGTGCTCCAGAACTTGCACCAATCTTAACACGGCTCTTTCGAATTTCTTACAACACGGGTATCTTTCCGGAAAGCTGGAAAGCTGCACGTGTGCAACCTATTCCCAAGAAAGGATCTAAATCTCTTCCATCTAACTATAGACCAATTTCAATTCTCTCAGTTCTTTGCAAAGTAATGGAAAAACTAATTAATTCACAAATTCTTAAGTACTTAGAAAAACACAAAATTTTGCATGACAGGCAGTATGGATTTCGCCACAAAAGATCTACAGCAGATCTTCTTTCCTTCGTATCACACTGCTGGAATAAGTCTCTTGAGTTTCTAGGTGAGTCCCAGATCGTTGCTCTTGATATATCCAAAGCTTTTGACCAGGTCTGGCATGCCGCACTTCTTAATAAACTTCCCTCCTATGGTCTTTCAACTAAACTCTGTACTTGGCTCTCTAGTTATCTATCTGATCGTCGTTTATTAGTTATTGTGGACGGCCATTCTTCAAGCTTTCACCAAGTAAATGCTGGAGTCCCTCAGGGCTCAGTTCTGGCACCAACATTGTTTCTTCTTCACATCAACGACCTTCTCTCGTCCACAACTAATTCCATTCATAGTTTCGCCGACGATAGTACCCTTCACTCCAGTTTTCGGGTTCCTAAACCCATTACTAAACCTGACTTGGAAAACAAACGCAGAGCGATGCAGATATCTCTTTCGCAGGATCTTAATTTAATATTGGATTGGGGCGCTAAAAATCTCGTCCATTTTAATGCATCCAAAACACAATCATGTTCCTTGTCGCGAAAAGAGTCATCAAATACTCATCCTATACTTATGAGCGGCCAAGTTTTACAGAGCAAAGACACCTTTAATCTTGTGGGCGTCACATTTGAAAGTAACCTTAACTGGCATAAACACATTGTATCTATAGCCACGGCAGCTTCAAAAAAGCTTGGATTTCTCTTTCGAGCCAAAAAGTATTTTTCCCCTTCTAATTTATACACTTTGTATGTGTCTCAAATCCGACCTCCCTTGGAATATTGTTCTCATATCTGGGGCATGGCGTCCCCCACAACCCTAACCATTCTTGATTCTATTCAAAGAAGAGCTATTCGTCTCATTAATGATCCTTCACTTACAGAAAGGCTTCCCTCTCTTGCACATCGTCGGGCTGTGGGGGATTTATCTCTTTTTATAGGTACTTCTATGGCTTCTGCTCTGAAGAATTGTCCAGTATAGTTCCTCCACTTACGGTTCCCAACAGAGAAACTCGTGGTTCCGCGCGTATGCATCCCTATACGGTCCAACTGGACAGGCCCCGAACTTCCCACTTTGTTCGTTCTTTTATCCCTAGAGTTTCTAGGTTGTGGAACCTGCTGCCCGCGGAGGTCTTTCCTTCCCCCCAAATCTTCAAGTATTTAAGTCCCGTGTCAACAAACTCCCTCTTACCTCGCTTAAGACACCCACGGTACGTTAGTATTTAGGTTTTTAGCCTTCGTGGTTTGTCCAAAGATTAAAAAAAAAAAATAAAAATAAAATTTGAAAGTTAACTTAGGTCTAAAATTTGCAAATTCAAGCTTTAGTTTTAAGGGTGTTTTCCCGTCTGGGACATTCCCGTTAGGGCACGATTTAAAATTGACCTGTTTTTTCCCGCTTGGGGAACTACGATAAATTGTACCTGAACCATAGTGTAGCCTGAACGACCCTAATTAACCAACTTTAGTGTTCCCGTTACGGGGACTTGTCTAAACTAATAATGGCAGTGTTGGTATCGAGCTAAAAACTTAACGAACCTACGCCTTTGCCAAAAATTTATCAAGAAAAGCTAACTAAAGCTCAAAACAAAGAACTGGATTTTATTACCGAAGTTCTGGTGCTGGGATTCTTAAATCAGTATCAGTCTTATTGACGGGAATGCCCCTAACGGAAATAGACCAGTTTTAAGGATAGCTGGTTTACTCGGTTTACCTGAAATACATTGCATAATTATTTAAAATTGAATTACACAGTGTACTACAGGTAAACCGAGCAAACCATCTATCCTAAAACTAAAACTTGAATTGTGGATGGAGGTATAATAACGGTTAAACGATCTTCAAAATGAGATATTAATTAATTTTTCTGATAAGGCTGTGATTCACCTTTAAATTTTAAATGTGAATTATACCTTCAAGAGAAAGATTAATTGATATCATATCCCCTTAGTTTTTTTGTCCTAGTAGCTTGCTTTTACAGGTAATTAAATACTATATGTAGGTACATTAAAAAATCAAAATCAAAAGATTGACAAGCTATAATATCAACGAAAATAGTAGCACAGACTTCAAATTTAGTTGTAATCCCCGTAGTAAGACCTTTAAGAAAAGGTATTACTAGATCCCTCTTTTATTAAGATTTTAGGCGTGAGTCTCACCCCTCTAGAGGGTTGTAGGTCACGGGATGAAAGTGGCAAAAAAATGATGTTAACCCCTAAAATCAAAAAATATGTATACGTGTCCGAGCGTTTTTCCGTAAATGACCCGGAGTGCCCAAGTGAGCTCTGTTTCATTTTTTAATAGCCACCCTGTATGTTTTGAAGTTATTTTCATTTTAGAGGAGTTAATACACTAAAATCGCACTGAAAGAATGCGCTCTTTTTGACTTACTGCGTGTACCAATTAAATCCGACCTCCCTTGGAGTATTGTTCCCATATCTGGGGCATGGCGTCCCCCACAACCCTAAGCATTCTTGATTCTATTCACAGAAGAGCTATTCGTCTCATTAATGATCCTTCACTTACAGAAAGGCTTCCCTCTCTTGCCCATCCTCGGGCTGTGGGGGATTTATCGCTTTTTTATAGGTACTTCTATGGCTTCTGCTCTGAAGAATTGTCCAGTATAGTTCCTCCACTCACGGTTCCCAACAGAGAAACTCGTGGTTCCGCGCGTATGCATCCCTATACGGTCCAACTGGACACGCCCCGAACTTCTCACTTTGTTCGTTCTTTTATCCCTAGAGTTTCTAGATTGTGGAACCTGCTGCCCGCGGAGGTCTTTCCGTCCCCCGCAAATCTTCAAGTATTTAAGTCCCGTGTCAACAAATTCCCCTTACCTCGCTCAAGACACCCACGGTACGTTAGTATTTAGGCTTTTAGCCTTCGTGGTTTGTCCAAAGATAAAAAAAAATTATTAGATACTGGTGATACCTTTTGCTGAGAGTTCTAAATAGTGTTGTTAAATAAATGAATTGTATTTTATGCTTGAATAAAATTCCTTGTGTTATCTGTCTGTAATGCGTTTTAGCAGTTACGCAAATCGGATAAAAAAATTAATAAAACAGTGTCATGTTTGACAAAACACGGTTTTATAGGGTGTTTTTTATGTCCATTAAATTAACCCACGCGCAACCTTACATTATTATAAATTCTTGCAAAACCAACATTCGCCAAATGCAAATAATCTGCACAATCGTGGGTTGCTTTTCTCGAACACCTTTACTACCGCTCAGAATATATATATATATATATTTTTTTAATCTCGATTCAAATCTAATTTGTAATTCATATGCTTTGCCAAAGAATCATGTAAATGAGCGGTTGAAGAACATAGACCTGAAAGGAAGTGTATTTCATACTGGCCTACGGGAAATGGTAACACCTACCGAAAGTACCTGTATATGATCTTTATACAGTGTGGTCCGTTAAGTATGCAACAAATGGAAAACTTTTTTATTTGCAATTTGTCAGAAAAATTTATTTTTCCTAAAAGTTGGTGCATGGTCTGACACTGTATTAGCGGTAGTTAGTTTTATTTAAAAACATTAGATATACAGAGTAGGTCAAAAGATTAAAAACTGCTTAAGAATAAAGTACTATTATTTCTAAAAATGCAAAGAAATTTTAAATAGAAAAGTTATTTAAAATTAAAAGTTATACCTAAATACCAGAAAAAAGCATCACGTTAAATAAATATGCCAACAAAGGAACAAGCAATTGAAAAGGGATGTCGTAGCTTGTATTTTTTGAAACGTAGGCACACTCCAACTACGTCATCGGACTATGCGGCGTTTTAAATAATTTCGCGGGCATTTCCTCAAAAATCAAATTTTTGGCATTATTACATAAAAATCTTGCAATTATAGTAAGAACATTTTAAAAGCGCAAATTCGGTACCCTTTGAAAATAATACAAAAAACTACTTCTATTATTAGCCTTGTTTACTAAAAAAAGTAAAAGAGTTTAAAATAATAAGAGCTATTGTTGTGTTTCCGATGCAGTCTCGCGAAGTCTCGCTACTTTTGTCAAAGATTTTTTACTTTTTCCTTTATCAGTTTTTGTACTTACAATTGCCTTCCTACTTTTGCTACTTCTGAGTGTAAGGACAGATACAAGATATTTTCATAATTTACAAGGTTTTCTATTTTAAAATGTAATATGTTTTCTCCTACACTGTATATCATAAAAGAAAAAGAAAAAATATCTCTATTACGCTTCTAAGAATAATTTAAAATTATTTTTCAGATTTGGATGGATATTTCCGAAACTAATTGAGATAGACACAT
Source organism: Listronotus bonariensis (assembly GCA_014170235.1). Classification (NCBI taxonomy): domain Eukaryota; kingdom Metazoa; phylum Arthropoda; class Insecta; order Coleoptera; family Curculionidae; genus Listronotus; species Listronotus bonariensis. Next base: position 139,440 of record JACEGR010001929.1, on the reverse strand, counting down.
CAAATGTAGTATTTTTTAAAGCATTTTAAAAGATTTTTTGGTGGTGATATAATATTGAGGGTATTCCATTTAAAAAAATCATACCTATTGTCGTACCCTGTATATCATATGAGATAATAATCATCGGATTACTGATTAGAATACTACCGAATTAATCAAACAAGCTGATATTTTAGTTTATTTTGTACAATAAAAAATAATAATGTTAAGGGGGTGTAAATTTTTAATAACATATAATAAGTTTTAGGTTTCCAAAAAGAATTTGTAATAATTTATAATATTCTTTTTCAATATTTTTCCAGTAAAAAGCACCTCATTTTAAGTTAGATTGGTAAGTTTCAGAATTTTGACCAAAAAATTCATTTCTATCCCATAGTGCGATCACCAGCTGCATCAACCGGCATATTATAAAGAAATATAGCAAAGGCGGCCGCGAAGACAAGCATGCCGATTTATTTGCTTTAAACTTTTTTGTGATTTTTTTCTTATCAAAAAGCACCGAATTTACATTTTTAAACTGTTCCTTCTATACCGTAACATCTTGAAGAAAAAAAAGAAAATCCAATTTATTACAAGGAAAATGTGTTACGTTAGGTGTACATGGCTAAGGGCGTAATAAATTAATTAATAGAGGGATAGACTAAGGCTAATCAATCACTTTTATTAAAAACAATCGTAAGAGATATTTTATAACTGATTATTGTATGTCATTATAGAATAGACTTTATCAGATACCAACACTTTTTAAATAAAATCTGCTTAAATTGATTAAATCACTAGTCCTTTTCGGGCCAGCCGCACAATTCCTTTTTCCAAGACGACCATCGGAAACTAATATCTGAAAATCTAAAGGATGACTGATTTATTATTTGTTAGACATGACGTCCGATCCGATATCGGATCGTATTTTTGCGTCGTGGGGTGTTGCTAAATTGATTTCCAATTAAAAGAGTCATAAAGCCAGCCATAAACATTAATATGTAATATATACCAATATTATTTCCTGGTAATAAATAGGCTTGGGCACCCGACGGCAGGCCAAACACCGATTACCTGAAGGGGTTTATTTATCTTGTGGTGGGTTTGATTTACTTATCAGCAGTTTTGAATTTTTCCTGTCACTGTTCCTTAAAGAAATATTATAAAAATATAAATTTCAAAAAAAAATAAGCAAAAAGTTCTGTCAGAAGTGGGATTCGAACCCACGCCCTCATAGAGGACCAGAATGCTCGAAACCTACTGAGTAGGCAAGGAAACCTTGAGTCTGGCGCCTTAGACCGCTCGGCCATCCTGACATACAAAATATTTTTAAGAATGTATAACACATTTTTATACTACGTAACACAACGTAATACTTTAATTTGTTTATCTATTTTTATCACAAGATGAGCATTAGCGAGTGTATAGACATAATTAAAGTCCCTGGGGTTGTAATGAAATTCACTTCATGATAATAACACTTTTAAAACTTTTTAGGGGTTCCTTTTTTGACGAGTCTACCACGAATATTCATACCGCCATATATAAAGCGGCGCGTTAACCCAGCCTGTCAATATTAAATGTTTCGATTGTCGGACCGGGCAAACGCCTCACTTTTTGTCGCACAAGTTTACTACAATGTTTTACATTTAATTTTTTAAACATTGTGCCAAAAATCGTAAGCATAAAGTCCATTGATATGTTTTGGGTATCGGATTGGACTTCCTTACGATTTTGGCACAATCATGGCACAATGTTTAAAAATTACATGTAAAACATTGATGTAAACTTGCCCAACAAAAAAGAGACGCGTTTGCGCAGTCGGACACCCGAAACATTTGACACTGACAGGCTGGGTTAACGCGCCGCTTCCATATATGGCGGTATGAATATTCGTGGTATACTCGTCAAAAGAACCCCCTAAAAGATTTAAAAAGTGTTATTATTATGAAGTTAATTTCATTACTGGCCCAGGGACTATTATGACTTTCCTAAAATTATTTTTTTATAATGGGGCTCGTAAATAAAAGGTTCTGTTTTATTTTGACAAATTTTTAATTTATGAAAACCTGTCTATAGAATGTATTATGTTTAATGTTTCCATGATGTGTTTCTTATGCTAATGATGGAACAATTTTCCTTATATTAAATTTATTGCCTTGACCGACCAAAAATGTATGAACATGCACAGGATAACAGTAAGGAGACGAAACTGAGACAGTACCAGTGGCGTAGGTAATTTTTTTTTCTAGGGGTGGCATAACGTCAAAATATCATAAAATTTTTACAATTTTATGGAAAAAATGGGTAATATAAATAGAAAAATGGGGTTTTTAGAGGTGGATATTAAATATTAAGGACCAATTTAGCAGAAAACTCAATAATTGAGTGCAAAAAGAAGGGAAAAAAGTGAATTCAGGTTAGTTTTGGTTATCAAGTCTAATGATGAATATCTCGAGAACGAAACAAGTCCGACTAAAATTTTTCAGATTCGCAATCAGCGCCCCAAAAACCCGTATACCAAATTTCATTAAAATCGGCGATGCATCCGATTTGTAAATAATTACCCTGATTTAAATAGAAAATTACATTTCTTGTACAATGATACTTTAGTTACTCCAGTTATTACTTTTGGACATCTAACCTGTAAATATTTTTAATTTTTAATTTTTTATCTAAGGTGCCATGAATGCAAATGTATACTGTCATTGCCATTCTCAATTTAAATTAGTAAAAATAATCCGGATGTCTCATTTAAAATAAAAAGGTTCAGGGTTCAGGTCATTTTCGACCAAACTGCAAGTAACAGCGAACAAATAAATTCGTTAAAAAATGCATCTTTTAAAAATGTAAAGCAAAAATTTTACATTTTGACACTTATCACCTTTCTACATTATGGCTTTCAATTATGTACTAATTGACACAGAGGGGCTTTTACATTGTCACCTAGATTTACCAAGTATGGTTCGCTTCTAGGGTAGGACTATACTAACTCAAGGATTGGGTACATTCAGAAGGTCCCATCGGCTAAGTTAGCCATTTTTTCCGAATGCTTTGCTAACTTAAAGGTTGACAACAGGTCAAATATGAAAATTCAAACATAACATAAATATAGGTATAGTATAGGCTTATAGGTATGTTAAGTATTTATACATTTATAGTAAGTAATGATAACTGTTTGGCAAACTTTGTAAGCATCTATCAAGTAATTGATGCAAAATATCACTATAGATAGTAAAACTGCTATATTCACCTACCTAGTACATTATTATTATCAATAGCACTTAATAACATCTTCATTGTTCAAGTTAGTTTTTGTCGCAGATCAAAAATTGGCTCTACTTGGGGACACAGAGGAATATAAACAAAGGAATTATCTAAAAATTTCTTGGTAATTTTCTAGAAACCTGCGGCAACTCTGATTTTGACGAAATTTGGTATCCGGGGTTTTTGGGGCGCTGATCACGAATCCGAAAGATTTTTTGGCGGAAACGTTTTGTTCTCGAGATATTCATCATCAAAGTTCAAATTTGAAATCTAAGATTATTTTCACTCTATTCCCCCTTCTTTTTGTAGCTCAATTCGGCAAGCTAATTTTGATTTAAAGCAAAGTGTTACAAATATTTGATTTTCACCTTTTAAAACCCCGTGTTTCTACGTTTTAACATTATTTTTGAATTAAATTGCGTGGCTTTTCTTTGATAATGCGGCAACCATACATACACATATATACAAGGGCTTCATGGCACACTGGGATTGAAATGATTCAAAGTATACCTAGCTATGCAATTTAATGCAAAAATAAGCAAAATAAGTAAAAACGGTGTTTTAAAAGGTGAAAATCAAATATTGTGTGCCACTTTAGCTTTAAATCAAGAATTCTGTGCCAAAAAGGGGGAATATTGTAAAAATAGGATTAGTTTAAATTTCAAGTCTGATGATGAATATCTCGAGAACGAAACGTTTCCGCCAAAAAACTTCTTCAGATTCGTGATCAGCGCCCCGAAACCCCCGTATATCAAATTTCGTCAAAATCGGAGTTGCTGCAGGTTTCTAGAAAATTACCAATTTTAAACATATTTAATAAACTATGGTAAATTAAATAAAAATTTACGGAAGTATGTACATTTAAATATTAAATTATCCCTTCCTTTTATACTTTGTACCAACACTCTATTATTTTCTATAATAGGATTTCCTCCATTATTTACGATCAAAAAATGGGTATCCGGACCAAATTTATTTTTATCCATAATAATTGTTTGGATTTAAACGTTATTACAAAGAAAATATTTAAAAGTATTAGCAAAATAAATATTTATCCTGATTATAACCAAGCTTTCATTTCAAATAACTTGGATGGGTGACCGGCGGGTTTTGGGCAACGGCACGCGGTGTTCTGCTCAGGGGTGCGAACGGACCGAGCAACAACCATCCAAGTTATGGAATGAATGGTGTGTGAATGGGAAGGAGTAGGGGTCAAGGTACAATAAGCCTTCAGGCTGCAGTGCACCACCTAGGGGGCGGTCGTCGGGCCTGGGTGGGATGACCCCGAAACGGCGAAAAAAAAAAAAAAAAACTAAGCAATCTCAGCCGCTGGGACAACCTGAATGCGCCCATCGACACGACATTGTAAAAGCCGCTCTTCGTGTTAACAAACTTAGGGTTAAATTATTATGCTAAATTTTAAAATCTGTCAAAACCCTCGTCAAAACCATTGTCACCTATATTTACTTAACGATTGACTAATTGTAAAAGCCACTGTAAAACAGTTATCAAATGCCTTACACTGTGTTAACTAAAATCATAGAGTAAGGAAATTATAAGAGTTATCATGGAATAGCCGATTTAAGGACAGGTCATGCGAAAACTCCCAATATATCTTTATTCGTTTCTCGTTGAAATACCGCCAGTTAATCATTTCAGTAAGCTTACGTGTCTCCTCACCGCTAATGTTACACGAGGCGAGGCTTCGACCGACGCATTTAAAGTGTAAACTGGAAAAATGACAAGCCTGCCGCCTGGCCTGCCGCAAAAGCGGTACGAAAATTTTAGCATGCCATGGTTTCTCTTATCCGTAGGTATGTTACTTTATGCTAAAATTTATATTAATGACAGCACATCCAGCTTCAATAATAATAATTCCCATACAACGAAAATATACATATATACAATAGGCAACATAAGAATTTTCACTAAACAATGAGAAAAGATAAAACTATATCTATAGAAATTATAAGGCTTATTAGTTTGGCCAATTTCCTAATACGTAACTAACCAAAGCTTGAAGATAGAAAGAAGAAGATAGACCAATTTGGTTCGAAATGTGTATACCATCTTGTGCGGTCTGCTGTTCTCACAATAATTCAGTTGTTTGGTTTCATAAGAGTTCTTTCATTAAGTTTTTATGGCAATTATTGATCATTATAAGTTAATGGATGTTGTAGAATCAGTTATTAGTTGTCATTTTAAAAGATGAGCTAATAGGCAGTTGCAATGAGTCGCCTGACTAATTATATTTCCTTTTATTCTTGTTTTATTTTACACATTTATACTGAATTAATGTAATAATTTATTTTATTACTAAAATATCTTGCTAATAATATAGTCAATTAGGGTTAAATATTTAAAAAAAAACATATCAAAATAATGTACGAACAAAAATAACATTTGTTGTCGCTGGCGTAGATAATATTTTGTATGGCTATATTTAAAAACTTGGACACCAAAATTATACCAGATCCTAGTGGCCTTAAGAAAAACACTTTGGCGAAAAAATATTTTAATATTGAATTTTGCCAAATATTAGTTTAGTTTTCGTTTTACCTCCCCCTCCCAACATCTAGAAAAAATCCAAGTTTAAAAGAAAACCCCCTTTCTGTATTTCTTTTTCGTAAATTAAATCAAATTTCATTGACAATTTTAAAATTTTAACCAAATATCTATATTTTTTAAAAACTATAGCCAGTTGAAATTTTTACTTCACAATTTTTTATGAAAACTTTTCAGATGCCTCTAAATATCTACAAAAGGTAGATATTTTAGCAAAATTTGGAATTTGCAAATTTCAAAATTAAAATTTATTTCACCAAAGTGTTCCTTTTAAGGCCACTAGCATATCGTATACATTTGGTGTGGGTTCCATGTCCCAGTTTTTAGATATAGTGATTTGAAAATAATATCTACGTCCATGTTTGTTGTACCTTTTTTGAGTCCGATGTATTATTCTAAAAACTTTTGATACTGTTTCTTCTTTTAACTCAACTTTTGAATCTTACATTAAAAACCATATACAGAATCAGCCAGTCAAGAGAGACAGTCTGACGCGAATGCCAGCATGTAAACATTTCGTATTGGGTAACTAATAGTGCTTTGTTTGTTATTATATTACTATTACTTAAAAACAGGTGATATGATATATCATCTCTCCAAATCGTATTTTTTTTTGTGGAAAGGCGTAATTACAAGGATTAATTTTTTGCTAAACTCTGTAAACTAATATAAAAGCTATTTTTTTTTCTGGAAATGTTTAACGTAATTTTTATTTTTTGATACTTGTCTTGGTTTAGAAAATATGGCCATTGTAAGTTTTAAAAACGCACCCTGTATGTTAATGTACGTATGTTAATAGTATGAGTTTTAAAGAAAATGTTTATAATATTCTTTTAATGGCATTTTAAGAAAATCTTATTTTTAAAACAGTTTTTCTTACATTTTATTAAACGTTTTAATTTATTTCGGAATCAAAGAACTAAAACCATTTTTGTAATTTGGTTAGTAAAATTTATTGCATTAATATAAGTCAATTATACCACGCTTTAAATTAATTTAAATAACACAGTTTTAAGGTTTGGCCACATATAACCACATCAAGGCCTGCACCGTAGCACGGCTGTGTTTCGGTTTTGAAATGTACCGTAGTAATCAAATACCGTAGGCTTAATATCACCGTTCCGTACCTGACCACATACGTGGCACCACATTTTAAAAAATAAACAAACATCACCGACCAACGATTGTACGTCACGCCGCATTTTTAATTAGTCAATTTGCATCGAACTTGTAATGTTTATAATATGTTTGATTTCTCGAAATATTAATTTCAAAAAACTTATTAAAACAAAAAATAACAATGTATTTGTAAGTTTTACTCACATATTATTCACAAGATATAACAATACAATTAATTGTACATATTTATTAATACTTATTAAATTACTTTTCATTGTATTGTTTGCTTACAACAACTAACCTCTTACCACTAACTTTTAATTTTTATACGAAATGAACTGAAATAAAAGATAACGACCGTAAACTTGGTTTGGGGAACATCGGCGCTATCCGACCCACGGTCGTGCTACGGTGCGGGTCTTGTGGGACATCGGTGCGGTTATGTGTGACCAGACTGTTACTTTTACTACACTCAGTTTTGATAAAAAGGAACAGAGATAAGTAGAAAAATCTGTTTTATTTAAACAAAGAGATATACATACATAAATAAAACAATAGACTTAGCTTGACAAAAATGCTTTTTATAATTTTAAGGGCATAAAAAGTGCTATTGAATTTTTCCGAATTAATTTGCTCACCTTTCCTTTATCACCGTGAATCCGGGCTCGATGCAGTTATGTGTGGCCCAACCTTAATTTGTAAAAGAGATGTCAGTTAATTATTTATTAGCCATTAAATTTATTATTTTTTGTTTTATTGTTGATGTCAATAAAAATAGAAAATCGCCAAGGTAACACTTGCATATAAATTTAATAGTCCGTGAGCCAGCGACAGATTTTCATGACCAATTTCCTCTCAGTCCACAACTCATAAAATGCATTAACAGGGTTGTACATGAATTGTTGTGAGCGTCAGCTTCGGCGCCGATGGTGAAATTGTACTGGGTGCCTCAAAGAAAAGAATATTAAACTTATATTTTTTAAATAGAACACCATGTATATTAGTTCAGTTTTTAAATTGTAGAAATTAAAATACAGTAAATTTTATCAGCGATACCTATATCAAAAATGTAAGGTTTTTAGGATATTTAGGATTTTAGAAAAATTTTTGACAAAAATAAAATTTTATTATATCTTGCCTTACCTACGCTTGACTTTGTATATTATGTTAGATATATTAACTGTACCATCAACTACATTTATTTTTTTTTACAAAAAATTACCACCCAGTATAATTATTAGTAAATGTAGATAATTGTACACTTAATTTTCTAGCTATCTAACATTATATAAAGTCAAGCGTCAGTAAGGTAGAATAGATAAAAAAAATAATTTTTGTCATGATTTTTTAAAAAATCCCAAATATAAACCTTTCAGTTTTCAGATCACTGATAAAACTTACATTATTTTTACTTCTACAATCCAAAACTAAACTAATATACAGTGTGTTCCATTTAAAAAACACAACTTTAACTTTTTTCTGAAGCACCCTGTACAATTCCACCAAGGAAGACGCAGCTGACGCTCACAACAATTCATGTACAGTGTGGGCCCAATTAAACTTGCACACTTTTTAACTAATAATAACTTTTTATCTGTTGCGCCCATTTTTTTTTTTATTTTGAGGAGCTAAAGGTAGATATGTTTTCTCTAGGTTTGCCAATTTTGGTCGAATAACTTTAAACAGGACTGGACTTACGGGACTTTTTCCAAAATAAAGCATTACACTTCGTCGGAAAAAAATATCTACAATTAGGCTAAAAAGTTAAGTTTGGTCAGCATCCAACTCAGTAACCATACAAACTCACATTTTTGAAACACTAAAACAAAGTTATTTTTAAATCGAGAGAAAAATGCATGCTTTATGAGAAGCCTTATTTATCAAAAATAATTACAATTCCTAAATCCTCAAATTGTTGACAGATTCGCTTTTACTGAATTATTTCCCATAGTTTGTCTACAAGAAAAACGTATTAGCTTAATTGTGGCTAAAACAGATTTCTTCTGCAACGAGGTTAAATACAGTATTTTAGAAAAAGTCCCGTAAGTCCAGTCCTGTCTAAATCTATTTGACCAAAGTTGGCAAACCTAGAGAAAACATATCTACCTATTAGTCCTTTAAAAATAAATAAAATAGGCGCAAACAGATAAAAAGTTATTGTTAGTTAAAAAGTGTGCAAGTTTAATTTGGCCTACCCTATAGAACCCTCTTAAAGCATTTTACAAGTTATGGGCTGAGAGGAAATAACTTTGGACTCTTTGTTTGACCTCCGGACAGTGCGGACGTGCATAGAGGACTACAATGTTCTTCCCGGAGTGGCGGTTAGAGGTGCCGTACGAACGTTTTTTTACCTTCGGGGATCAAGGAAAGATTCACGCTAAATTTGCGGCATCTTTCTTCTGGATCTAAGCGCTGTGAACGAAGATTCCTATAAGCTGATGGTACCCTGTTTGGTGGTGAACACGAGGTATTTCTCAAATGGCGGGAAATAGATAGGCGTACCATGGGAACTGTCATTAGCGAAAGTGAAGGTTATACGTAACACCAATGGCAGATCTTGGTTTGACAGCCGACAATTTATGCATTGCATCCATTGTTGAATTATTTTGTTTTCTTTTTAAAATTTCTGGGAGCTACGAGCTCGATTATCCAGATTTTCCGCCGACGAAGCCCTGGAAAGCATAGTCCGGAAGGGGAGAGTGGTGGATTGGACTTGAAGAGACCAAAACCAAGAAAAAAAATTGAGAGAGAGAGAGAATAACTGACAAAATTTGTATCTGGCTTACAGTCTATAAGCTATAGTACAAATTTTACCCAGCGGAATAAAGAAATAAGAATTAGAATTTCTAGTTACTAAACGTAGGTGTACTAGAATTCGGAAAATTGACATTGTATAACCTTAAATATTTTAAAATTGACACTATTATAACCAAAAATTTATTTATATGACCATTAAAATAAGTATTAAAGTAAAAGTTTTTACTTTTTGGATCTGTAATATCATTTTTCCCTACACAGAAGGAAATAAAGACTATTTAACGCATTTAGTTATACGGAAACACGCTACATATTAAATATTTTTTTATTAAAATATTGTTTTTTATAACAAAAGCTGGAAAGTTACCATAGCATTTTATTTACAAACCCCGTCTTCCACATAAATAATACCCAATTGTGGCCCGTTTCTGGACTTCCTGAACTGCTTTTATTTAAACTTATTTTGCCAAACTCTTCTTTCTCTGTTTTTTCTGCTTTACTTTTATATTATTCAAAAAATATTTGTTTTATATTCTTCTGCTCCATAACAAACTTTGGGAAAGTCATCTTTTAATCTATGTTATATTGTATGGGTGATAAAATGTTTCCTTTTAGTTCATAAATGTATCACTATGTGATTAGGTATTCGGGGTTTAATTTAAGGTAATTGTCTAAAAAGTTGCGGCAACTCCGATTTTGACGAAATTTGGCTACGGGGTTTTTGTAGCGCTGACCACGAATCAAAAAGAATTTTTTTTCGGTAACGTTTCGTTCTCAAAATATTCATCATCAAAGTTTAAATTCAAACTATCCTTATTTTTACTATATTCCGCGTTTTTTGCACTAAATTCCTGCTAAGTTTCGGGTCATAATATTTTTATAATTTTCACCCGAAGCTCCAGACGGACTTCCTAAATTATATTGTACCTGCTTTTTACAATTTTAAGGCTTCGGATGCTTCCCTATTGCTTCCTTATTGCTTTACTTACCTTTATTATCGTTTTAAAAGTTTTCTAAAACATTATATATCACTTTTTTGGGAATTTGCAATATTTTGATAAAAAAATCTGTCACATATAAATTATTTTAACGTTAATTTATTTTAACTGTGTAACAAGGTACGACGGCACTTTTTTCTAGTAATTTTTTGTTTCATCTTGTTTAGTTATGATAGAAAAAGAAAAAGTTTCCGCTGGGATATTTCCACTATACTGGTTAAGCAGGTAGGTATTGGGATATCGTCGAATAGAAGCAACAAAAAAGGATGTATGTGACTAATCCAATCAGATGTGTTTACATGCAGGTATTCACTTTAGATTGTCTCTTTTGTTTACATTGACTATGTGTTATGTTATTTAGCCGATTCTGTATATTCTCCTTTATACATATCTGAGAAACTTATAACCTCTCTCTAATATGCAAACAAAAATTTAAATATGTCTAATAACAGACTATATCGCATTGAATGGCATTATCAATTACACGATCTTTAGGAAACTAATGCTATTCCTCGCCTTAGGGAATACACACCAGGTGGTTACATGTTGTTAAATCAACGTGCCGCCGCCGTTGTGTAATAATAATGAAAACATGGAAAAGGATTGCGAGTGTGTTAGCTGCAATTTGTTGAAAACCATACCTTGACATAATATTGAGATTACACGCAGCTATACAGTTTATTTTTTGACTACACCATATACTCTAAAAGGTCTGAACAGGGTTTTTATTTATATTTTGCCACTCACTTTCAACTATAAGCAAAAAGGATAAAAAAACGTCCTGTATAAATGTTAGTACTTGTGTATCTATTTGCCTTTGAACATTAAAAAAAAAAAAATTAAAATCAAAAACTCAAAAAATAAAGGTTAAACTTTTTTTAATGAAACACTCTGTATATTATGTCACCATTAAAAAGACCCTTTAATATGCTATACAAATATTCTACATTTGATATATCTATCTTTATTAGTTTTCCAAATATGACAACTTAAATCTGAAAAATAGTAGATATAGTTTCTATTATACCTACCTACGGCCGGCACTAATGTGAGACTGTGGATGTTATGAAAATTATACCGAGATTTAAATGGCCATATTTCCTAAACTATTAAAGATAGATATATCAACTGTGGTAACAAAATATACAAAGTATTCTAAGTATTAAAACAAAAAGTTTAACCCTTCTTTTTTCTTAAGTTTTTGATGTTCATTTGTTTATGCTCAAAAGGTTATAGATGATAAAGTATAAAGCTTTTATACAGGACATATTTTTTCTATCCTTCTTGTATATAGTATGTCGAAGTATTTTGTATATTAGATATTTTTAAATAAATTCAGGCTATAAAAGCCAATACTGAAATTTTACTTTTATTTTTTCAAATAAATCTGATACCAGTAGGCAGCTAGCAGACATTATTGAATTTTTTATTTAGTTTTTTTTAATTGTATATAAGTGAAAATAAGTTTATTTATACTTAAGAATCTGTCCATTTTCTCAAAGAGACTCAACATAGATTTAACTACAATTAAAGTAACAAAGTCAGAGTCTCAAATTTGTCAAATATATTAAAAGGTGACATGTCTGCCGTCGCCGGCACCATCAGACCTAAAATAATGTATAAAACCCGTTACACAGAGAAATAAATACAATAAAATAACAAAACTCACCTAACTTTTTGAAAACAACAGTTACATTGACAGAACAATAAAATAAATAATCAATACAAATCAGCTAAAATCAAAGAAGAAGAATGAGGTTGAGTTGATATTAAAAATGGGTGGCAAAATATAAATGAAAACCCTGTAGAGTACGTACAATCTAATTTGTCCACATTTTAAATGTCTATAACTTTTTCCATTTGTTTACTGGAAAATTGATCCATAAATCAACTTGTGCAGTGAATTATCAAGTTTTTTTTTCGGTTATTAAGATCACACAAAAATTTGTTTTTAACAGAATATATTTCTAACTTACTTTTGTTAAATTGGACACTTTGTATATTATACCACCATTAAAAAGGCATTTAAGGAAAAAAGAAGTTACTTTGACCGGAAATGGCACCAATTAATTTTTTTTTTATGGAACACCACGTATATTTTAACATTTCTGGATTTCCAAGGCAAATCTAAATAGAAAAGTTTTTACGCCTACTTGATTTTTGAGAGCCATTTGTAATATTGCATCTAGGTGGCCATGATCCGTTATTTAAGTATGTGCTTATTTTTAATTCGATCGCAAATAAATTGAGATCGTTAGATTTGTCAAAAAAATCTTTTTTTTTTTTAAATGCTTGTCTAAAAGGGTTGCAATTTGAAAAATAATAGTTAGACACGAAAATATCTATTTTTATTTCTATTCCAGCTGCACAGAGGCAGAATGGAGTTGGCTGCTTACTCAGCGTCGTATCGCCAGTACGGATATTGCTCCTTCTTAAATGCTCTTTTTATCCCACTTATAGATGGGTCCATATATAATTCATTCTGAAAGCGATGCCGCCAAGTACACAAAAAATGATAAAGTAAACAAACCTTTTCGAATGCACATAGCCTTGGACAGAGCCTAATTACATATTTTTAGATAACTAAGAAAAAATAAATTGCTAAAACACGTATCACCTACTTAAAAAACATTCTCTTATTTCGCCTCTGTCCTACTATAAAACCAGTGGCACGTTGCGTGGTACTAGAAACTCGTCGGGTTAAATATTTTTGCTGCAATAAATCATTGTTCACAAAAGGGTTTCTTTACTTTATCATTTTTGTGTACTTGGCGGCATCGCCTTCAGAATGAATTAAATGTGGACCCATCTTTACCATTTTATTAGGAACGGTACATACCAGATCGATTTAAATTAGATATACCTATTTGTAGAAAAAAGATGCCGAAATCAAATGGTAAAAGCAAAATGTGGAACTAATCTCTTTCAAAAATTAAACGGAAAATGTCGTCCTATCAAGCTTTAATATTATTTAAACCTTAATTAGGCGCGTAGAGAATTTTACTATAATTGGTCGCGTGGTGTATTTAATTAAAGACAATTGCAGTTTCACTATAGACACCCAGAACAATGCTTAATTTGGGTATACATCGAGTACACACGTAAACAGTAGGTAAGTATAATTTGCCGCTTCATAAATTCAGCCAAGCCAGCGTCCAAACTGATGACCAAAAATTTAGCATTGTTCTGGAAGTCTATAGTGAAACTACAATTGTCTTTGATTTAATACACCAATGTAAAGTTAAGTGTTTTAAAGCAATTTTTTTCCAAATATGTGCAACAAATAACTTGTTTAATACTAAATATGCTTTAATTAAAGTTGTTTAACCTGTAAGTTAATAATTTTAATTTATAAAATCAAAATATTTCTTGGAAATAAAACCATCAAATTTGGTAGACACCGTCGGTCAACATTTTGGAATTTTTACTGGTCTTTGGTAAATGGAAGGCAAAGTTTAATATGTATTTGTATACAGGGTCATCCAAATTAAGTGTCCGTCATTGGTAACATCGTTATTATTTGAAATACGAAATTGTTTAAATTAGCAAACGAGTAGCATTTTTCACGCTCTTTAAGCCTAAAGATTAGAAAAAACAATGGACAATCGGGTTTCTGAGTTATATAGCAAAATACCCTTTTTTAAATGGAACACCCCGTATATTTTATCACCATTGGAAAGATCTTTTAAAATCCTTGAAAAAAGTCCACATCTGATACATCCAATTTTTCATGGTTTCGGAAATATAGCCATCCTCAGAAATTTTATAGTACACTGACATTTTTTAAATAACACCCTGTATATTACATCACCAATAAATAGATATTTAAAAGAGCTTTTAAGAAAATACCACATTTGATATGTCTATCTCTTATAGTTTTGGAAATATGGCCATTTAAATCTAAAATTACGTTAAATTTTCATTATATCACAGCTTTAAGCTATAAGCAATGTTTTAGTGTCAGAAATAAAACGGGGAAAATATCTACTATCTTTCAGATTTAAATGGCTATATCTTCAAAACTAAAAAAGATAGGCACATCAAATGTTGTATTTTTCTTAAAGCTCTTTAAAATATATTTTTAATGATGATACCATATACAGGGGTGTTTTATATAAAAATCCAGTTTGCTATTAAACTTCTGAGGATGGCGATATTTCCGAAACCATAAAATTGATAATATCACACTTATTTTCAAGGATTTTAAAGATCTTCCTAATGGTGATAAAAAAATATACAAGGTGTTCCATTTAAAAGGGTATTTTGCTGTATAACTCAGAAACCCTATTGTCAATTGTTTTTCTAGTCTTCAGTCTTAAAGAGCGTGAAAAATGCTACTAGTTGGCTAATTTAAACTATTTCGTATTTCAAATAATAACGAAGTTACCAATGACGGACACTTAATTTGGATGACCCTGTATATTTTGAATAACTACTTCAATTTTACAGAAGAAAGCAAAAAAAATATGTATTGCGTCAGATAATACTTACATTAATACTAGTCACGCGGTGTATTTTAAGCACCGTTTAGAAACAAATATCGATATTGTCACTACTAAATACTATTTTCAACTAAGACTGTCACAGCACACCAACGACATCCTGTTGCTTAAGCCGCGTCCAGATTTGCAAAATTCGCCAAACATTTGTCCAAATTAACCAACCTGAATCACCGGCGAATCATTCGCCAAGCCCTTGAAACAACGTGAATTCCGTCACGTCCACGTCCGTGCTATGTGGCGCGGTATGCGACGAGGAGCGGCACGGCGAATGTTGCAAGTCTAGACGCGGCTTAAAATACATAGAGTCGTTAGTAAAAAAATCGTTTTTAAGAAAATGATGATGTCTTTTTAAGATTGGTGCACAAAATACACCGGCGCGCCTAATTAAGGCTTTATTAAGATGCCCAAATATTATTAATATAATGGCAACCGTTTGAAAGTTAAAAATTAAATAGTTTTTTTTTATTCCAACTTTAAGAAAAGGCAATGAACCTTTTTATATGAATTACTAACATTAATTTGCCTCACACTATCAAACCTATTATTTACGACATGACCAATATCCCTACGTTTATATCGAATAGTTGAAGCTAGCTTGAGTTAAAGTGGCTTGAAAAAGCGATATAAGCGCGCTTGAAAGTGACTTGAATCGTTCAAGTCAAGCTTAAAAATAAGTAGGGTTGACTTTACTGAAGCCGATTACAAAAACCCGATATAAACGATTCAAGCGGGCTTAATAGCTCCTAATTTCAGATGAATGCTTCCTCGAACGTCATCAGTGTCAATTTCATATATGATTTTGACATTTTTATATAAAATATGAGTGGAAAAACAGGCGAAAAAACTTTAAAACACGCTCACACCAACAACAGCACACAAAACGGAACAAATTTAAAATTGAGGTTTGTTTTTCATTTGATGTCTACTGTGAAAAACTGATGTAAAACTGCCGCATGCGTGCGACCATGGCCTGAAATGTGCTTGACCTCGATTTTCAATCGACTTTCAAACCACCGAAATAAACACGTAGACTTCGAAAACGCTTCAAAGCCGCTTTGTTTTCAAGCCAGCTTGAAGTATTCAATATAAACGTAGTATATGACTATAGTCGGCAGCTGTATGCATAGACCACAGTTAACGAAAAGTGCTCAAAACCAAGCAAGTTAGGAAACAATGGTAATTACGACATAACAATGCAAGAAAGATCGGCGTGACATAACATTAAATATGAAGAGTTTTATTGGACATAAGAGGTTAATAAATTAAGTATAGAAAAGGTTCAGCAGACCGTGACATTTTACAGAAGCATGGGAAAAACAAATCTTGTAGTTTGCAAACCATTACTCAGAATATTATTTGCAATTTCATTGAATTGTATGCAAATTATTGTGCAGGTGTATAAATAATTATTGGTAATTATGGGGATTTGTACTATACTAATAAAATGTTTGTTTAAAAAAAGATTATAACACACGTTAAGGATGCATAATAATAATATTTTGATTAATGTAACTGTTATTGTATGATTACAATTTTTTTGTGGTTTTGTTTCTTGTTTGACACTGGAGAAGAACAAAGCAGGGCCATATTAATAAAATTCTAATTTAAAAAAATTAAAACAACTGGGAGATGAGAAACTTAAGCGTTTTTGGCGAATAATTTTTTAAGTATTTAACAAAAAAAATAGGTTGTTTCTATGTTGTTTGATATGAGTACGATGCGATAGAGTGTACCATGCACCAATGGCGTGTACAGAGAGTGTTCAGTAACTTAACCTATAAACTTTAAGGGGCGATTCTGAAAAATAAGAAAAAACTTTACATGAACCTAATATCTTCTAAACGTCTTAGTTTTTAAACTAATTTAATTTTCTTTTTAAAATATTGTTTTTTTATCCTTTTAAACCAATTCAGATATTTTTTAAAAATTTGAGTGACGTCCCCTTTGAATCGGAAGACATTTTTGGGCATACAACAAAAAAATACCAGTGTCGTCCATGAAGGCTTTAAGGTAAATATTTTTTAAGAAAAAAAAATGGTACGCCACTGCATTTTTCTAAAATAAAAATATTTTTTTAAATTCTCATTTATTTTGAAACAAATTTGATCTTTTGACTTTTTAATTTGATGTACGGTTCTACGTACGCATAAATAAACAGAAACCATTTTTCGGCATCGTCATTTCGTATTGCTTTTATCAAATTCTGCAATAAAAAGTCACCTTCATTATTTATTTTTATTTATTTGCACGAAAACCGCAAATTTAATTAAATAAAGTTAAAAGATCGAATTTTGTTCGGAACTAAATGGGATTTAAAAATACTATATTTATTATACTGGAAAATAATAACTTTTTTTGTATGCCAAAAATGTCTTTTAATGCAATGTCTTCTAAGTTTTGAAAAGTATTTGAAATGATAAAAAGTTATTGTAAAAAAACATTTTTTTTAATTTTTAACACTGCGTACTTCAGAACTAAACAGAACATATATTTATAAAAAAAAATTTCCTAATTTTCATTATAAAATCACCCCTTAAAGTTGGTCGATCGAGTTATTGGGTACCCTGTATAAGCTAGAAATTATTTTTGTGGTACTATTATTAAATATTTTAAAAATAGTTCCTTAACTATTTTGTCAATATTAAGGTAGGCATGATACAGGGTATCCGGTAACTCTACCAACAAATTTTAAGGGATAATTCTATGTACCGGGTGTCAAGCTATAAATTTACCCCCCCTTAATGTTCTTATTTTTTATCGTAGAAAATAAATAAATATATCAGTTTGTTGGGTAAATTCTGTAGTTTCTAAATCCCTAATTATATTTTTAATGTTTCTTAAAATATACACGGTAGGACAAAAAGTATGACTTTTTAAATGGAACACCCTGATTTTTTAAAGAGCTTTAAAAAATACTACATTTGATATATCTATCTTCATTAGTTTCGGAAATATGGTCATTCAAATCTAAAGAATAGACGTAAATTTCAATTATCTAGGTATGTTATATTATGACCATAATTGCCAAATAATTAGATTTATGGCCATATTTCCAAAACCATTAAAGATATACCTATAAAATATGGTATTTTTGTAATGCACTTTATATTATCTTTTAAATGATAAGTCAATACACAGGGTGTTCCATTTAAAAAAATCGTACTTTTGTCGTACCCTGTATACCATAAGAGAAAAAAATTCTGATAAAAAATACAGATACTACAGAATCATCCTAACAAAATGTCGTTTTTATTTCTTTTATACGTAAAAAAAAGTTAGGGGGATTTAAGCTGTTACGTTTCGAATGGGAATTAAAAATTATTCTTCAGATTTGCATGGCCATATTTCTAAAACTAATTGAGATAGGTATATGAAATGTGGCATTTTTTAAGGTTTTTAAAAGATCTTTTTAATGATGAAATAATATATAGGGTGTTCCATTTAAAAAATCATACTTTTAGTCGTACCCTGTATACCTATCTTAAGAGATAACAAAAATCTGATTACCAATTGGGAAACTACAGAAAAAACCCAATAAACTGATATTTTAAATTATTTTGTATTAAAAAATAAATAAAAAAGGTTAAGGGGGTGGTGTAAATTTATAACTTCTGGGCCATTAGAAATCCATCATTAATGGCCCAATTAATTTACTTTCACCTTGGAATCACACGGAATATGCTGGATATCTGTACATACCTTTGTACTGATACAAAACATACTCTCCTAAAAATCCCCATGATATCGTGTAAGGAACTCAAAATATGACAGGTCAAATGTCAAAAAATCAGTTTTTTGCGAATATCTTGTTTCCTTTACTTTTAATCGCATTTATATTTATTATAAAAGTTGTAGAACACAAAATTCTTTACAAATTTAATTTTAAGCTTTTTTGTCTAACCAAAGGATCCGATAATAGAGGGCGCAGAGTGTAAAGCACTTTACTGTATGTATATACCTTGGCACGCAATCAATCGTAATTTTTAGTCTAATATATTATCTTTTTACTTAAGTAAATCCAGTAACGTTTATTAAAATAAAATATTTTGAAAATTTAAAAATATAAGTTTTTTATATGGTTTACTAATTATACCATACATTTTTTGTCAAATTTGTGCAATAATTTGCCAAGTTTACGCGTATATGTTAAGAATCACCCTGTATTTCATACAGCAAAAAAAAAACACAATAAATATTTCAGTAGTGAGACTACTGATATCAAATAAATAAATTAATCGATGAATGTGAGATTTAAAAACCTAGTTTCCCGGACTAACCTTACGTTTGTTCATTCACGACTCACCCGACTAGCGTACCAAATTAATGATAAAACTGCCTGGCAACTATATGCAACCAGATATACAAGTAAAGCAGAAGTGGGCCAAGTTCGACGTGCGCCTTACATCTTTCGCCTCATATTTTAAATTACGTTCATATGCAACCAACATTACATAGTTCAGTATTTAATTGGTTGCATACAGTTAAATATCATAAAACAATTCCTTATTTTGTTCTAGTTCTGATTGATTTCATTTTTTAATTTATATTAGTCATTTATTTATCAAATATTAATTTATCTAATCTTACCACTTGAATCACATCGCATCTCAGTATTTATTTACCTGAAATAAAAATATATTGTTAATATTACACAATCCTATGTATTAAACAATAATACAGTTCTAAAAAATATAGTTATAGCGAGGGCCGTTCCTAGCGGGGGTGCAGCAGGAACATTTTTTAAAGGAGTGCAATAGAAGGAGGGAGTTTTTTTGGTGTTCAAAATTTTTTGCGTGTAAAATTTGTACGCAAGATAGGGAGGCGCCAATATCCATTTTTGCACGGGGCGACAGAACACCCAAAAACGGTACTGGTTACAGCAAGTAATATGCCGTTTTTGAAAATTAAACGTCAAAAGGGGAAATAAGACCATCTGCGCAGGCAGCCTGCAGTTTCTATAGTGAACATATGCAGGGGGTTAAAAAACCAGAGAAAACAGGAAAGTTAGTAGGTTTTACGGATGAACTGTACCGGGACCATAGATAACTTACATTTTGATCCGCAGTGGCAAGAAGCATTTTTCGGATTTTTACGACCTCGCGCAGTAAACAAATAGACTAACCAGAACTAACCAGAACATGCGCACTTAAACACCGGCACCCCTGTACCCTCCGTCCGCGGTCTGACCGGGACGTTCATTAGCTACCATGCTCCGAACAGAAAACCAGGACGCCATCGCCAAACTCTTTCGGATAATGCCGATAGTCTGTTTGGCGCCAGGTACGTTCACCCTCGATTTGCTTGCGCACAAATCCGTTTTTTCGCCCATGAAATGTAACTTTTGTTTCGCGCAGGTAATAACATTGGCAATCCATCGATATCAGTGACCGGGACACATGAAAGACTTATTTCGTGTTATTCTATTAGAAGAAATATCTAATAAAATGGAAGTTTTAGGTTGGTTAAAACAAAGGGCTAACGTATGATTGCATGGTTTTTACCAACAATTAATTCTGGTGTTTAGTAAAATACAGTTTTCGAGGAAGGTAGTTTTAAAAATAAAAAAAGATTTCGGGAGATGTTCATTTATTACGCTTCTAATAATAATTAAAAATTATTCTTCACATTTGGATGGTCATATTTCCGAAATAAATGGAGTTAGACATATCGAGTGTGGTATGTTTTTAAAGCTTTCTAATCTTTTTAGTGGTGTTGTAGGATGTTTTATTTAAAAAATCATATTCATTGTCTTACCCTGTATACCATATGAAAAATAAAATTCCGATTCTTGACGAAATACAACATTTAATTACCAACTGTCTTTTTTCAAAAGTAACATTTTTGTTTTTGGGAAAAAGTGCTAATTTTGTATAGTAAGAACATTTTAAAAGCGCAAATTCGGTACTCTTTGAAAATAATACAAAAAAACATGAAAAAGGCCGTCTGCAATCGGAATATTTTATACAAAGGCGCCGCTACCCTTTACAGCCACGCGCCAATACACTATGGGATAGAAATCCATTATTTTGGCCAAAAAGCAACTTTGAAATTTTAATGGCTCATGCTGTGTATTTCAAAGTAGATACTCCAAACTACATGTACGCAAAATTATAAAAGGATATGACGACTTCTATTGGGGTAATAAGAAACTTGAAAATGTATTTTAAGTAAACATAAATATACAACATTTAATCTCTTAGTTTATTATTACCCTTGATTACTAAAAAAGTAAAAGAGTTTAAATAATAAGAGCTATTGTTGTGTTTCCGATGCAGTCTCGCGAAGTCTCGCTACTTTTGTCAAAGATTTTTTTACCTTTTTCTTTATCAGTTTTTGTACTTACAATTGCCTTCCTACTTTTTGCTACTTCTGAGTGTAAGGACAGATACAAGATTTTTTATAATTTACAAGGTTTTCCATTTTAAAATTTAATATGTTTTGTCCTACACTGTATATCCTAAAAGATAAAAGCATTCTGATGAAAGATATGGATTCTACAGAATCTACCTAACAAAACAGTGTTATTATTTATTTTATACGTTAAAAAATAAAAAAGTTGGGAAGATGTATCTCTATTACGCTTCTAAGAATAATTTGAAATTATTTTTCAGATTTGGATGGTCATATTTCCGAAACTAATTGAGATAGACACATCAAATGTAGTATTTTTCTAAGGCATTTTAAAATATTTTTTGGTGGTGATATAATATTCAGGGTATTTCATTTAAAAAATCATACCTATTGTCGTACCCTGTATATCATATGAGATAATAATCATCGGATTACTGATTAGAATACTACCGAATTAACCAAACAAGTTGACATTTTAGTTTATTTTGTACAATAAAAAATAATAATGTTAAGTGGGGTGTAAATTTATAATAACATATAATAAGTTTTAGGTTTCCAAAAAGCATTTGTAATAATTTATAATATTTTTCCAGTAAAAAGCACCTCATTTTAAGTTAGATTGGTAAGTTTCAGAATTTTGTCCAAAAAATTAATTTCTATTCCATAGTGCGATGACCACCTGCATCAACCGGCATATCATAAAAGAAATATAGCAAAGGCGGCCGCGAAGACAAGCATGCCGATTTATTTGCTTTAAACTTTTTTGTGATTTTTTTCTTATCAAAGAGCACCGAATTTACATTTTTAAACTGTTCCTTCTATACTTGTCTTTACATACAGGTAAACCGACTACTGTTTATTTAATTAAAAACACATAAAAAATATCAGTATTAATTATCCAGTTTTTATCGACTTTCGTTAATTGTCCGAATATTTTTGTGCGTCAAAAAGTTGTCTGAAGTTTTTAATTAATTTTTTTAAATTAAATTAACATTTTTTAGTTTGTTTTGGTTTAAAATATTTATTTAGGAATTGAACCTAATTATTATACAAAAGAAATAATTCAACACCTAGTTATATGTACATGTTTTCTATAAAAGAAAGGTTCGGTCGTGACCGAAAATTTTGGGAGCTACTGTATATGTACTATAATCAAGATAAGGCAAATTGCGCGCATAGCTTTGTGTTTAGTTACTAGCAAAGATAATTGTAGTTTCACTATAGACTCCAAAACAATACTAAATTTTTGGTCCTCAGTTTGGACGCTGGCTTAGCTGAATTGATGAAGCGGCAAATTATACGTACTGTTCACGTGTGTACTCAATGGATACCCGCTTCATAAATCCCACGAAGCGAGCGTCCAAGCTGATGACCAGAAATTTAGCATTGTTCAGAATGTCTATAGAGAAACTATAATAATTGTCTTTGTTACTAGGAAAAACATCCAATGTGAACACATACGTTACCAAATTTGTCCGATTTATTATAATCAAGGAATATAGGCATTTAAAATGTACATATGTGGAAATATGCGCTACACATACGGTTTTTATGTCCTAATTTTTTAATAAGGTTGTGACATGAGGTGTATAATGACACTTACGTTCTTCATGTTTTGTAAAGACAGACGCTCTTTTATAACAATACGTACAAAACGGCAAATTTCAGCTTTTTAAGCATTTTCTTATGATTTTTTTTTGCATAAATACGAAGATTTTAGCTAAGAGAATACGAAAATGTGTTAATTTTTCACAATAATGTCACATTCGTTGTTTTTCCGTTGGGCGGCAAAATAATCTTCATGAAAATTAAATAAATCCCATTAATAAACAACAATAACAAGGTAATTGTAGCACCCTCACAAAAACATTAAGCAAATGGTTGCTATTTATAAACTTTTTTGAAAAAGTTAAATAAGATGTTTGTTTTTGACTGTTTCACTAAAAATCCATTTTTATTGGCTGACAACTGTCAAAATTTTGTATTTTAAAGTAACAAAATGTGCATTTAATTAAATAATAATAATGTTCAGATTGGTTTAATATGTAGCTCCTGATTAAAGTCTATAATTACAAACAGACATCAACTATTGAAAAAAAACATATAATATTAATCCAATTAGGAGTGGAATGCGCTTTCGTTACTACAACTACGACAAGTTAAATCAATTAGTTATTTTACGCCAGCCGTCCATTGGACTTTAACCTAAATAATTATTAATGGTAAAAAATGAGTCACTGGAATAGTTAATAAAAGCTTCATGGAATACAAATTAGAAATACGAAAGAATATTTTTAAAGTCTACCCAAATATACTGAAAAAAAACAGTTCAATAAAAAGTGCATTGCAAACAGGGCCGTTCCTAGGGTGAGTTGCGCCCTGGTGCAATAGTATATTACATTACAAGTGTGGAAAATGACTAATTTCACACGAGTGGGAATATTTTACGAGTGTAAGAAAGTCATTTTCACACGAGTACTGTACACTATTTTTCCTACGACCACAAATTATTCACCAAAAAAATAAATTAAAGTTTGTCTGTTCAGAAAAAATAAAAAACAATTGAGAACTTTGCAACACTAGGGTGATATTTACTTTGCAACACTAGTGTGATATATACTTTTCCTCACTGCTATATTATACTGTTTTGACAATATTTTTACATCGAAAATCACCTACCTAGAAGCATTATATAACTTTTATCATTTTGGAATTTAAAAAGGCCCTCACTTAATAAAAATTGGATGGTTTTGTTAGGTAATAACGCTAATAGTTTAATACGGTTTTCTGCTATTATAAGGGTTTTTTAAAAATTATCGATTCTTACATATTTTAGACACTCTTCTAAATAAAACGTAAGTGGTGCATATCCAAAATATTCCGTTTCTTAAAAAATATCACTAAATAAACTTACGGGACCGGGGAGTGAAAAGGGGTGCTGGGTGGGGTAAAATTGGTAAAACGAGTTAATGAAACTGAACATCACATGTAAAATTAAGTAAAAATAACAGTTCTTCCTCATATTTTTAAGAAAAAATATAAAAAATATGAAAATTGTAAATGCATAACCTAAAGTCCTTAAAGTAAGGAAAAAACGACTACCAAACGTCAGTTACCATGCAAAATATGGAAAGCATTTGGCAACGTCGGAAGGGTCTGATTCTATTTATGAATGGATAAAGAAAGTGGATTCATAAAGTGTGTATTAGCCTTAGGTTTAATTAGGGATTTAAAAAAAAGATTTAACTAGTTGTTTGAGTACACGAAGAAAGAGAGGAAGGAATTTGATCTATAGGCTTTTTTTCTCTGGCGCTTTAGGTCGAACGGTCAAGCGGCAAGGCTGCCTCTATAAAGTACGTGCTCCAAGGTAGAAGGGAGATTTTAAATTTGATCTACTTACCTGACAACACTGTGCCAGTCAGTGAAAGTTGTTTTTTGTGGTTATGTCTATTTTTGTTTATGTTTTTATTTTTTCGTAAATTTTAATAAATATAAAATAAGATGATTTTCGCTAATTTGGGTTCTACCGTTTAAGGTAAATAAAAGCTTTTTTACTGTCACTACAATAAATATGTCACTTGCAAAACCAATAGCAGTTTTAGAATGACATCATAATATGTATCACACCAGTGTTGTAAAGTACTTTGCAACACTAGTGCTGTAAAGTACTTTGCAACACTAGTGTGATATAACGCATTTTCTATGCATGAAATCAGTGTGCTATTTGCTATTTTCACAAGTGGTCGTAGGAAAAAATGTTTAGCCGCCCCTATAATAATAGAATGTCATTTAGTAAATTAACGGATTTTTAAAGAGCAAAAAGGGTCCCCACTTTCAAATCTTTAAAAATACCTGGCTGTCTTTAAATTCAACCAGCTTTTTCGTTCCTATCAAATGTTTTTGAAGAGCACAAAAAAAAGGTACCTACTTATATTGCTTTCAGACATTTTATTTCCAACATAACCGACCTTTATTTCAAACATTGCCGCTCTTTTTTCCAAAATTTTCAGCCCCCTAGAGCGTTTGCGCCACCTGGTAGGCACGGTCCTGATAGCAAAAACAGTGCATTCGAATTAAAACGAACCACTTCGTATATTAATTGTGTTATTTGCAAATTTATAAAAACATCCTAAATCTCGTCAATTTCTGTTTTCAGGGGGACACATTTCTGTGTCAAAATTCACATGTTTAGAGTTATCCGCTCCCCCACCTCTCCCACCAACACAAACGCCAAAAGTGGTTTGAAAGGGTTTTAATTTTTCCCTTCAATAGTTTTTAGCTTTTCAAAGTCGGTTCAGTACTTTGAGTTGATAAAATATCAAAATAAAATTTGGTACCTACTTTACAATAATGTGCATTATTTCACAAATTTAGATGTCTTTATCAGTAAATAGGTAGGTTTAGCTAGAAACGTTTAAAACTTATTAAATTAAAAATCGACCTTAATTGGAAATCCACCTAACTCCATTTTTAATAAAACATGCATTACCATCTTTATCCTTATAAAATAAGGCAAAAGATGGCATTAAAATCATTTTTTTATTAATTAAGTGTAAAACCACCTAATTCCAGTTTTTATAAAAAATTAATTTTGATGCCATCTTTAGCCTTATATTATAAGACTAAAGATAACAATACACGTTTTATTAAAAATAGAGTTAGGTGGTTTACAATTAAGGTGACGATATGACATTTTAAGGACAGTAACACGGCATTTTCTACTTTCTGCCATCTAACCCTTTAAATACTTTAAATATTTAACCTAAAGTGCCATATATATACGCTAAAACGGTAAATTTTTGACCAAGTAGTTACGGAAAAATATATGTGACTATCTATTTCTTCAAAAATTCACCGTTTAATCGCATTAAGGCAGACTTAGTAAAAAATTAATAACATTTAAATGGAAGATGTCAAAAAGTAGCAAATGCAGAGTTATTCTGTTTTTAAATAAGAAAGTTATGGTTGTTTCCGGCTAAACCGGAAGTTACAGAAAACAACTGAATTTGTAAAACGATGCACATTTATGTGATATACCTACATACATACTGAATTTTATTATGTTATTTTTACTAATAAAAAAATATATATATATATATATATATATATATATATATTTTTTATTAGTAAAAATAACATAATAAAATTCAGTATATATGTAGGTATATCACATAAATGTGCATCGTTTTACAAATTCAGTTGTTTTCTGTAACTTCCGGTTTAGCCGGAAACAACCATAACTTTCTTATTTAAAACAGAATAACTCTGCATTTGCTACTTTTTGACATCTTCCATTTAAATGTTATTAATTTTTACTAAGTCTGCCTTAATGCGATAAACGGTGAATTTTGAAGAAATAGATGGTCACATATATTTTCCGTAACTACTTGGTCAAGAATTACCGTTTTAGCTATATATATGGCACTTTAGGTTAAATATTTAAAGTATTTAAAGGGTTAGATGGCAGAAAGTAGAAAATGCCGTGTTACTGTCCTTAAAATGTCATATCGTCACCTTAATTGTAAACCACCTAACTCTATTTTTAATAAAACGTGTATTGTTATCTTTAGTCTTATAATATAAGGCTAAAGATGGCATCAAAATTAATTTTTATAAAAACTGGAATTAGGTGGTTTTACACTTAATTAATAAAAAAATGATTTTAATGCCATCTTTGCCTTATTTTATAAGGATAAAGATGGTAATGCATGTTTTATTAAAAATGGAGTTAGGTGGATTTCCAATTAGGTCGATTTTAATTTAATAAGTTTTAAACGTTTCTAGCTAAACCTACCTATTTACTGATAAAGACATCTAAATTTGTGAAATAATGCACATTATTGAAAGTAGGTACGCAAATTTTATTTTGATATTTTATCAGCTCAAAGTACTGAACCGACTTTGAAAAGCTAAAACTATTGAAGGGAAAAATTAAAACCCTTTCAAACCACTTTTGGCGTTGTGTTGGTGGGAGAGGTGGGGGAGCGGATAACTCTAAACATGTGAATTTTGACACAGAAATGTGTCCCCTGAAAACAGTGACGAGATTTAGGATGTTTCTATAAATTTGCAAATAACACAATTAATATACGAAGTGGTTCGTTTCAATTCGAATGCACTGTTTTTGCTATCAGGACCGTGCCTACCAGGTGGCGCAACGCTCTAGAGGGCTGAAAATTTTGGAAAAAGAGCGACAATGTTTGAAATAAGGTCGGTTATGTTGGAAGTAAAATGTCTGAAAGCAATATAAGTAGGTACCTTTTTTGTGCTCTTCAAAACATTTGATAGGAACGAAAAGCTGGTTGAATTTAAAGACAGCCAGGTATTTTAAAGATTTGAAAGTGAGGGACCCTTTTGCTCTTTAAAAATCCGTTAATTTACTAAATGACATTCTGTTATTATAGGGGCGGCTAAACATTTTTTCCTACGACCACTTGTGAAAATAGCAAATAGCACACTGATTTCATGCATAGAAAATGCGTTATATCACACTAGTGTTGCAAAGTACTTTACAGCACTAGTGTTGCAAAGTACTTTACAACACTGGTGTGATACATATTATGATGTCATTCTAAAAACTGCTATTAGTTTTGCAAGTGACATATTTATTGTAGTGACAGTAAAAAAGCTTTTATTTACCTGAAACGGTAGAACCCAAATTAGCGAAAATCATCTTATTTATATTTATTAAAATTTACGAAAAATAAAACATAAACAAAAATAGACATAACCACAAAAACAGCTTTCACTGAGTGGCAGAAGTGTTGTCAGGTAAGTAGATCAAATTTAAAATCTCCCTTCTACCTTGGAGCACGTACTTTATAGAGCAGCCTTGCCGCTTGACCGTTCGACCTAAAGCGCCAGAGAAAAAAGCCTATAGATCAAATTCCTTCCTCTCTTTCTTCGTGTACTCAAACAACTAGTTAAATCTTTTTTTAATCCCTAATTAAACCTAAGGCTAATACACTTTATGAATCCACTTTCTTTATCCATTCATAAATAGAATCAGACCCTTCCGACGTTGCCAAATGCTTTCCATATTTTGCATGGTAACTGACGTTTGTAGTCGTTTTTTCCTTACTTTAAGGACTTATATATATATCATGTATTTGGGGAACATTTTCTCGGAAACTACTTAATCGATTTTAAAACGCTAAAATCTATTTCAGAGAGAACTTAAAACCCTTTAAGATGGGTTTCGCTTTTCAACTTTTTGACATTTGTGCTGGTGGATGGAGGGGATAACATTAGACAAGTAAATTTTGACACAAAAATGTGACCCCTTAAAAATAACGTTTTAACAAAACAACACAAAAATGAATAATAAATTTAATATACAGGGTTAAAAATAAACAGGATTATACATTTTTTTAAAATAAAAATATAAAGACATTTTCAATTTTTCCATTTTGAATAACCTATTTTAACACTGGTTACGTAAAAGATGTAGCTTATAGAAATATGTAATATGAAATTAAAGAAATTTAAAAATTTATAAAAAAAAGTTATAAGGCAAAACTGTTTAGGCTTTGATTTCGGATTTAATGTATTTTCTATTTACCAAATAACAAAAAAGACGCGCTTGAAAATTTCTGATGAATATAAAATAAAAAAAGATTTAATGTATTTTTTTTTACTAATGCAATCCTTTATCCTTGTCGGGCAGCCTTATATACGGGGCTCACAATTCGTGGATATATTTAACAGAGTACAAGGTATCCCCCTGTATATTAATCTGCCGCGCTGTAGTAAATTCTGATATCCCCCTCTTGGGCTTCCCTACTATTATGACATAAAAATTTACTTTCTAATTTTGTTTCAAAAACCAATACAAAAGAAAATGGGTAATTCACTAACAGATATTCAAACATAAATGTTTCTTACTCGCTTAAAATTCTTGTATGGCTAAGGAATGCATATTAACTAGTTATTATATCTTTATAAACACAATGAGACATTTATTGGATGGTCTTTTTGTTGTGTACACGCCTGGAAATAATGGGACCGCTTCGGTCCTGGTCCCGGGGTAAACGAGCTGACCCTGTTGAGCCCTATTGACCCCTATGAACTTGCCGGTCGCCTGAAACAAAATAAAAGAAAAACCCTCAAAAAACCCAAAAAATCTAATTAAAAAACGACGTTTCGGTGGTAAATCTGCCACCGTTGTCAAGTTTAAAATGAAGTTAAAAAATAAAAAAAAATTAACTAATATTTAAATTAGAAATGATTAATTTTTATGCTTTTAAAATCGCAAACTGAAGATAGTTTGACATATGTGTCATGAGTGACATAAGTAACTGGTGTATTTATTATTTGTAAGACAAAAAAGGTAATGAGTTAATTGATTTTTAGCTTTCCTGAGGATACTTCAGTATCGAGCAAAGGCAACCAAGTGTTATTTAAATTAACTGAAATTGATGTTACACAATTATCTCTATTTAATAATATATACGCACTTTCTTTGATTTTGCGTTTTTTAGAACAAGTTTCCTTTGCTAAAATACTTGAAGCATCCCAGTTTATTCTGTGATTGTTATCAAATGCGTGTTGGCAGATTTTTGATTTATGAAATTCTGTGTTTTTAATGTATGATCTGTGTTTTTTTATGCGTTTAGCTAATGGTCTACAAGTTTCACCAATATAAAACTTATTTTATTCGCAAGGTATTTTATAAATATCATTTTTTGTATTTTCATTTAAGATGTATGGTTTTGTTTTTGTTTAAAAGCATAAAATGTAATCATTTCTAATTTAAATATTAGTTAATTTTTATTTTTTAACTTCATTTTTAACTTGACAACGGTGGCAGACTTGCCACGGTTTTTCTTTATTTTGTTTCAGGTCACCGGCCAAGTTTATAGGGGTCAATAGGGCTGAACAGGGTCAGCTCGTATACCCCGGGACCAGGACCGAAGCGGTCCCATTCTTTCTAGGCGTGTACCCAACAAAAAGACCATCCAGTAAATGAATTCGACTAACCAATATGAGCATATCTTCAATGACACACTTGCTACATTTATTAATTAGAAATTACCCAATTCTTTAGTCCTAACCAGTATTTATCATATTAAAGAATATACTTTGATATACGACGTACTATAAGTTATTCCAGAAAAACCGATTTTCAGTCACGTCCTTTAAGGGCATATATTTCTGTTACGAGGGGCTTTAGGAAATAAAATAATAAAGAAACTTGTCACATTATTTTCATGTGTTCTATATGAATCCAAGAGGTTGCCCACATATTCTTGGACACCCTGTATGTATAATTATGTAAGCCACATTCCTATAGGATATTTTCCTAATAAATACTCGCAAATAAATATATTATTGTGTAAATATATTTAAATAAACACTACTTAAACAGTGACGGCTCGCGGGTCTAAAAAGAGGTGTAGTGCAGAAAGGGAAAAAAGTGCCTTCACCATTTTAGTAAAATTAAAAATACTCAACTATCAGAAGTCTAAGTAAAAAGTCTTAATATCTAAACTTATCTAAATTTTATACACCAAATCAATCCTTCTATCTTTTAATGCAGCAAAAATTAATTAATTATATATTCGGTCATTTTCTAGAAACCTGCGGCAACTCCGATTTTAACGAAATTTGGTATACAGGGGTTTTGGGGCGCTGATCACGAATCTGGCAGAAACGTTTCGTTCTCGAGATATTCATCATCAAAAGAATCAAAGAATTGTGTGCAATGGGGGAATGTTGTAAAAATAGGATTAGTTTAAACTTCAAGTCTGATGATGAATATCTCAAAAACGAAACGTTTCCAGATTCGTGATCAGCGCGCCAAAAACCCCAGTATACCAAATTTCGTCAAAATTGGAGTTGCCGCAGGTTTCTAAAAATTACCTTATCTTCATAAAATGGTTCAGTTTTTATCAGTTCCTGTAAAACCACTTTTTGAATTGAAATATTGGGCAAAGATGAAAGTCTATCTTGGGATATAGTGTTTCTTAAGAAATTTTTAAACGCTTAAGACAAGAAAAACTCCGTTCCACTAACCAGGATAATTAATAATTAAAATCCCGAGCACTAAAAAATACACCGCGGAAAAGTGCACTCCACATGGATAATGTTTATTTTATAGTTTTTAAAACAGTCAGTGTGTAAAGGCCCTAGGCGCTAAGGCTAGCGATTTACCAAGCAATACACCTGATACTCCCACCCACGATTCTAGCCGCCGGCAAGTATAGCGTTGTCATGGCAACGGAGCGTCAAAGCGTAAAGAAAACTCCGCATAAGGTGTATACTTCGGTCCGTTGTATATTTGCAATACACTTGCTGATCGCGGATTGTGATGTCGCGTTGCCGAAAGCGGAGGAAAGCGACTCGCGCCAGCGGTTAATTTATCTGCTAGATTTTCCATGGCGAATTTTACAAATAAGGAATAGAAATAAGAAAAATGAATTGAATAATAGTAATATGTTTTTTTATGTTTTATTATTTATTTTTGGTAAAGTGGCACTTCACTTACTACACCTGAATAGCCGCCACTGACTTAAATAGTTTTAATGCAAGGCCAAACAACGAATAACATTGCATTAAAACAATTTTGCAACTTCCCTGTAACCTTATCGTTTAATCACGACTAAAACAATGAAAGCTTTCTTCCTTAGCAGGAAAAGTAGTTAATGGTGTTATTCTATTCAGGAAAATTAAATGTAATTAAAATGCATAAGTTAACAGTACTGTTATGTTGAATACGTGAATGCCGACTTGTTCAACAGAAAATAACTGTTTATTAACTAAATATTTTATAAGGCTTTGATTAAGTCCTTTTAAATAGAAACAATTGATACATATCAAAATCTAAAGCGGCCTACTCACATACGTATTTGTACGGCGGATTTGTCTGGCAAGCATGTCCGGCGGACACATCCACATATGTGTAATCGCGTGCTCGCCGGATATATTCTACTTGACGTCTGTCGTTCAAGACGACGATCATCTACCCGAGCGACATACGTTAATTTCATAATATTCCCAGACAATATAGTTATTTTTCTAACAAGTGCGCAAAGTGATACTTTTTTTAAATTTTAATCTGAAAGAACTACTAACTACAACATATTTATAAATAGGAATTATTTGTTAATAACATTAACAACAAAAGAACAGTTATTAGCATATTGTAAATTAATTGCCGAACCTGTAATTTCATTTAGCGGGTGGCTTATGAAAGCGCTTATTGTACGGCTTGATGAAGGTTGACTCAGCTCAGGAGGGGAGTTGTTCATGGTCAATATTTTATTAGACATATCCTTTTTCTGATTTGTGGATTCATCAATGTAGCTCTCAGCTACAAACGTTGATTTCCAGCCCCCAAGTCGCTTGACATTGGTAATTCCTTCTCCAGATCGGCTAACATAGTCGCAGAGGATCGACG
Organism: Listronotus bonariensis; assembly: GCA_014170235.1. Taxonomy (NCBI): domain Eukaryota; kingdom Metazoa; phylum Arthropoda; class Insecta; order Coleoptera; family Curculionidae; genus Listronotus; species Listronotus bonariensis. The sequence continues at coordinate 106,504 of JACEGR010001929.1, read as the reverse complement.
AAAACTATGTCCAGTGTCCTCTTCTGGATTTTTAATTTTAGGTATGCAGCAATTTCTGAAGGCATTTTACCTATTAAATTTATTCCCACACATTGCGTACTGCTTGCTTCTTGTCTATACTGGACTAAAAAACGTCTGTGTGGGGTATGTGGTTTTCGCAAATTTGCATATTTACGGTACAATTGCAGATAAACTCCGTTATTTGTTTCATCGGACACTACACAGAAAGAAGTGCTATTTTTACTGTCAGGAATTTTCACCACTATCAAATTTTCATTATCCTGTATGTCATCAATCATTATTTTTGTAAGTTCATCTCTCCTACAAGCACCGGCTAATCCAAAGATTGTAGCTACTTTTATTAGAAGGTAAATATTATAAGGTGCTCCTTTCATGAATCTTGAAACTTCTTCTTTGCCGAAAATTTTTGATTTTTTTGGCAGGTATCCCACGTAGTGATGTTAGCTTACAATATGAACTTAAATCAAGGTTCCTTTTCACTTTGAGGACACATTTTAACATAGAGTACTTACTCCATAAAGTATTAGGTTTATATGATTTTAGCAAATCCGCAAAATAGGCCAAGAACACTTCTTTAATACTTTTGTCCCCTTGCTGGAGAACCAGTTTTCAAAATGACTATATTGAATTAAATCATTATTTTTGTCGTTTTTTTTAATTAAAAATGCTTGTTTTTTATTGAGTCATTTATGTAATTGCTTGTTCATAGGAAAACGAAGAAAAAATCTGACATGTGTTAAAATCACCAAGATTACATATTGTTGATTGACTTGTCATAATCATTTATAATTATTATACAGGAGTAATTATAAAAATGTTTTTCTCTTGTGTTTTAGTTGAAATATTGAAAATTACGAAGTAACAAACAAAGAGAGAATAAACTAAAACTTGCAATGGCTTGGTATATTGCATGAAATAGCCTACAATTACTAAAATACATATAAATCTTGCTTACCTGTAAGATTTTAGAGTAGTTTAACTTTTCCGCAACTTTGCGCACTAAAATGCGTGCGGAAAAGTGAACTTCTCCGCACGCTCGTAGGAAAAAATTGAAATAATTTCATTGCGTCTAAATGGCTCTTACATAAGAATAGGATTGTGTATTTATTTTTACAAGAATAAAATAGGTACTTTGCCTTCGCTTATTTTTAAGCCTCGAAAATACATTTTTATTTTTGTTTTAACAAGTTTTACTTACAGGGGCGCAATTTGAGGGAAAGAGGAAGGAGATAGGGAAAGGCGGAAAGCCTGATGTTATATAATATAGGTGCTTATTGTGGGACCCCAAGATGCAAAACCAAATAAATCCATCAAAAAAAAAAAAAGAATGAGCCAAAAGAGTAAAATTGAAACTATAATTTTAATTTTTTGCCTAAAAACTCTTTTAGCAGTGTTTTAATATTACTTTTGGAAGTATGTTTTTAAAAATAATAAAACTTATACATCAAAAATGTTACGGAAAATAAAATGAGTTTGAAGGCCGCTTAGTTTTGTTACCATCATTGGTACTTTAGGCTTTTAAAGATACAATAACCGGAACTAACTCTACAATAAATTAATTGTTAATTTGCGCTTTGATTTTACTATCTGAAAATCACTAGTAAAAGACCAAAAATACACAAATTGCTTAGTGTTGTCTTAAGGTTTAAAACAATTTTCTTTTGGGTTGCGCCGCCTTTTATAATGTGAATTTCGCATAAAATACCATGGAAGTATGTAAGTCCCAATCGATTAGCTTCTTTTTCAGAATCAAAACAATAATCTTTCAAAAATGTCAGATGTCGTTGGATACAGAGTTGGGTCGTATTCGAATACTCAGTATTCTGAATAGTATTCAGAATACATTTTGCCGGTATTCGAATACTATTTGTGTGGTTGGTATTCGGTATTCGGCAAAATACAATTTTGCAAAGTATTCGGGATTCTGTATTCGAATATTTTTGAAGTATTCGACGAATATTTTTTTGGGTATTCGAATACCGGCGTTCCAAGTATTCGAATACCGAAAAGTGTAAGCAGTATGCGAATACTAAAATTGTCATGATTTGAATAACAAAAGGGAAACAAAATAGGAAAAAATAGGTTTTTTTCTTCAATTTTGTCATAGGTTTTGTTTAGTAGTATTCGAATCTTTTTGTCTTCAATATTCGAATACCGATTCCGGGTATTCATGTATTCGAATAATTTTTTTCTTTCATGTATTCAAATATTCGGTATTTGAATACTTTCTTTTCCGGTATTCGTATTCTTATTCGAATACCGATTTTCAGTATTCTGCCCAACTCTGAATGGATATAACTTGTTTTAAACTTAGCTGAAAATGTATGCAAGATTACTAGGCAAAATAGCGCAATTCATTCAGGACCGTATCAACCGTTTGGGGCGCCCTAGGTTGATATTGTTGGAGCGCCTATTTAACAAAAAAGAGGAGGAAACAGCATGCCTCTTTGAAAACCCTACAAATCTTATTTAAGACTTTTGTCATATCTTCTTAAATAACAAAAATATTGGACTTCTTCGGACCATTAGCCTACCCAAAATTTTTGTCTGCCGAGGGGTTGGAACTGTCAAAACTATCTGGCGACTAAGGAAATATCTTCCGATAAGTGCCCGAGTAACGTATCTAAAAGTCAGCTTTTACAAACTGATGAAAGTTAAGTTTCCTTTTATTAAAATTTGGTACCTGCCAAAGCCACTATGAGTCAAACTTAATAGTCTACTATTGTTTCTACCTCTGTTGAAAGCATGCATTGACAAACTTTCAGCTTTTACAAAATAACACTGGCCTGCCGCTTACGGACTCTTACTCTATTATCAGCCCTGGATTTACCAGCAGACTCAGTAGGCTAGAGGTGGGCGGCAGTTTTGAGACCAAGACTTTTTTGTTCTTCAACATTTTTTGACGTTCATATGACATGCTGGAGTAAGGTATAAAAACGTTAGTATAGTTCTTATGTAAGCACTTTCTCTTTTGTTTTTCAAAATATTTTTACGTTGAAAATTCCACACTACTGTTTTTTGACCAATCAAATGTGTAGTTTTGGTTGCATTACCATGACAACACAAGTATTTATCAAACATTTTTGTCTCCTGCCTGGGGTACCCTGAAGCGAATTATAGTGGAAATTTTTTGACATAATCATTGAATTTGTTTTAACGTCGTGTGTCATTTACATACATAATTAAAGAAAATGTTATTTTGTACCAGTTGTAGTATTTATTGATAACATAATTTAAAATAGTGTAAGGTTTTAAGACCCTAAATGAGAATTTTATTCAACTACAGTTAGTAAAATAATATAATGAATAACTGAAGTACTTGACATAAGTGAAGAGCAAACGAAAGCAATATATAGGTCTAAAAAAATTAAAATAAACTATTTTTACCAACTATAGTAATATAAGTTATATATAATATATAAGAATAAACAATGATAAGCTCTAAAATTACATTTATTTGCAACTACAATTGGCAAAATGGAAAATATTTATTTTATAGTAAAATTTTAAAGCTCGAGTCAAAGTTACAAATATTAATAAAAAACAAAAAAATAATTAAACACAAACTTGGTGTGAAATTTTCTTACCGAATACCACACGTGCTTAAATTATTCCGGGAAATTTTTCTCGGCAACGAATATTTTAAGAAAATTCTCCCTCACCAGCGGCTCGGGATAATTTTCAAAATATTCGTGGCCTTGAAAAAATTTCCGGAAATAAATTTAGCACTAGTGGTATTACAAGTGAAAATTTTGAGGCACCAAAATCAATAGCCTACAAGCGGCAAATATGTAAGTCCGCCATTGTCTTACATGGCGGCGAGTTAGGTGGGTGCATGGAGGCGAATGCACCCAAAGAGGTGCATTGCACCCATATGAGAAAAGAACAATTTTTATTTTTTTCTTTGTATTTCTTTCTTCAAAACTTTTGTTATGTTTGTGGGTGTTGGAGCTTTTTTCTGCCCTTTAAAAATAGAATACTTAGGTGTGTGAAAACCTTTTTTGCGAAAACTAATTCAGTAAGTAGGTATTTTCAAGGGGTGACCTTTTTTTGCTCTTAAAAGTTGTTGGCACATGGCACCCACAGAAAATCTCGAAACTCGCCGCGCCTAGTGTATTATGTAGGTTTGATAACTTAAGTCAAATTTTCTTGCTAACTGTATTCGTTTTAGTGGTTCAAAAAAAAAATGTAGGTTTTTAAACCGTTGCGTCACAGCCCAAATAAATTTTAGGTTATGATTATGATTTTAATTTTTCAGGATTAATATGTTCTTTAGTTTACACCGAATATAAAAATGTTTCACTTGCCATGTAGAGCCACGTAAAAAGTTTACAAAAAATGAGCGAAACAAAGTTTTTAATAATTTCAATATGCATACGCCCGCTCGACGAAGATAACTATATTCTTTTTAAACCATTGTTCGGGATGTATTCAAACACGGTTAAATACGCGACGTATACGACGTCACCGTTTAACAAGAAAATGTAATGTTTTAAAAATGTTTTGAACTGTATTAACAACAAAAAATGGCTTTAGTTACTGCATCGTTTATTACCGTCATTTTAAATAATGAAATATGTAATCGATTGTTACTGCAAGTAAAAAAATCAATTAAGCTTAAGAAAGTAGTGAGAGAAACAAACAAATTAGTTATGGTCGATTGAAACTTGAGGATAAAAGTGTGTTTATAATCACAGATCTAAGACAGCAAAATATTGTTTGGTCTTATAGTAGAAAGTAAAAATTAAACTTTTACAATGTATAGATAATTTTAAATACGTTTTTTTTTTGGACAAGCTTAGGTATTTGATATCTTTTATTGACCACACCCTTTGAGTTTAAAATAGTTAGAGTTAGGGAAAATAAGGTGTATGTACAGGGTTTTCAAGTATATTTTGCCATTTACTTTTAACTCTGACCAAGAAAGATAGAAAAAAACATATTCTATAAAAGTTTTAAACTTTTTCATCTATTATCTATTAAGCATTAAAAAAGAAACAAATAAACATCAAAAACTAAAGAAAAATAAGGTTATAAACTTTTTAAATGAAACACCATGTATATTAAGTCACCATTAAAAAGGTCTTTTAAAAAGCTTTACAAAAATACCACATTTAATATATCTATCTTTAATAGTTTTTGAAATATGACAACAATATGAAATATACGAGGAATTGTGAAAGAGTACATAGCAGATGTTGAAAGGGATTGAATACACGTATTTTCCATGGTCGGCGGTTTTCTTTCCATACCGGTATTTTCATGAAACTTGGAACGATAATTCATGATCAAGGTAGTCTGCATTTTTTGGCAAATCAATAACTGCTCTAAATGTCAAGTTGACAGCTGGTCGCCATATTGCGGAAAACAATTAAATGAAAAGGGAAGCCTTATAGCACATCATTTTAAAGCTTCTGGCGAGTACTTTATAACCCTAAAATATTAAGACAGTACCTTTACCTACTACAAAACGGCGGTACTTTAAAAATTATTTAAATACCTGATTTGAATGGTCATATTTCCGGAACTAATTAAGGGACATTTTCTTAAAGCTCTACACGGTAGGACAAAAATAAAATATTATTTCAATTAAACACTTTGTATTGTATATTAAATTACCATTAAAAAGATCTTTAAGAAAATAATATATTAAGTACATCTAACTTTATTACTTTCGGAAATATGGCCTTCCAAATCAGGTATTTAGGTAATTTTTAAAATACCTACATTTTTTAGTACGGTAAAGTAGTCACAAGACCTCCCTTAAAATTTAATAATTTTTCGTAATATGGAGCCCAGCAGTCACTTTGACATTGAGAGCTGTCATTGATATGTCAAAAATGCAGATATTGATCATAAATTATCGTTCCAAGTTTCATCAAAATATACAGATAAGGGTCAGGAGTTAAAAGGGGGCGACAGACTTTAGAACCTCTCGGTATTGACTTAATTATGGTGTATTTTTTCACATTTCGCTATACGAAACGTAGCAACAGCATATATTTTTTGCATTTACTAGAGATCTCAAATTTTAAAAAGCTTTTTAAAAATAAAAATCGATTCTAAGGGATATAATCCCGGGATACAGTACCTTTACAGTCCCGAAATATTCGAGATTTAAGGCGTTTTTTCGTGTTAAGACGATTCAAAACATTTTTAAAAGATTTGAATACCTATCTCTATCTAACTCTCATATTTATATTGTCATTTCCAATGCGGTTTAAACCACTCTAATGAATACGGTTAACACTAAAAAACGACTTCAATGCCTTTAACCCTGGGATTTTCGGGACCAATAAATAAACTTAATTTTTTAAAAATAATGTTGCATGAAACAAAACGCACTTAATATTCTTGTTAATTTATAGAGTTCTCAATGCCAATAAAAAAAAGTAAGACATTTTAATTTCCTAGCTGATTTTAGTCAGGTTTACGCGGTCTTACTTGAAGAAAGTCGTGTAAAAGCATCACGCAAGTTATTGGAATTTTGCATTGAAATATGTTTGTTTAAAGTCAATTTTGAATATTTTACTTTTTATTATTAAGAGGGATTATTATTGCCTTAAGTTTGTGGTATTATATTACAAATTAAAAATGTTTTAATTTGATCAATTAGAGGCTATGAGAGGGTATGTCGATGTTGCAGAAATACAGTTTTGTTCTTATTTTTAAAGGTACCTTATTAAGAAGACTCTAGAAATGCCTTTATCAAAAGAACGGTTGTATCAAGTTGTTTTTCCTATATTTCAAATAGTTTTATTTTTTGTTTTAAAGGGAAAACTTCTTTTTGTTTTTTCTATTCGTATAGAAAGTTTAAAAAATTGATTTTTGAATATTTACGCATTTTTTGTATTCTACCCTCAAATTCCAGGACTATTTCGGGATCCCGGGATTGTCTTTGCCTAATCCCGGAATTCCGGGATTGGAAGAAGCTCCGGATTATATCCACTAATCGGTTCCGTTGGGCGCCTCCATCCGTAGTTATACCACTAATTCAGTAAATACATCACTTTGTAACCAGAGCAAATATACTCATCAATTCTTCAATAAAACATCCTGTTGACGTATCAGATTACAATTTCGATTAGATAATATCAATATGCTAATCGCCTTTTAAACGTGTTAATTACTTTTCTTAAACAACCGTTAAAAGTACTAATTAATTGCTAATTCATATGATGTAAAGATTATTTACATATTACGGCATTTCTTACATTAAAATTTATGCGGATATTTTGTTATCTTGACATATTATTGTTTCTGCATGTTATGTCTATCAAAAACAAATTAAATTTAATTATGTATTTACACCTTATCACTAAGAGAACGGATTTATTGAACTAAATATACAGGATGTCTCTAAAAGGTCTGTACAACATACTACCACAAATTACTTGGACCAAAATACGGCGATGTAACGCAATTTACCTTAGTAGAAAAGTTGATCGTGTGCAAATTTGGGTCAAGTGCAACATTTTGCTCTTCCCTGTATAACACCTAATCCTATAAAACTTTTTAAAATTCTTATATTAATTAATATTCTTGATGAAAGAAGCTGCAACTGGACTAAAAGATAATTAAATCGATCAAAAAAGCAAAAAGTTATTTAAGATTGAATTTAAACAAAAGTATATGTCACTTATCTAGAAGGTTCAACGGTCCAGAACCAGTACTCGGACTATCCAAAAAGGTGATGAAAACAACGATAAACAGATGGTCTTAACGACAACATCTCGCTCGTTGGCATACATCACCTGGCCAAAGACATTGGCGATCGTACCAGGGAACCAAAAACTGAAGTCCTCCAGCTGGAGCGCACTCAGTTAGGACAAGTCGTAGGACTTTAGGCAGGACACTGTCATCTAAGAAAACACTTGCAAAAAATGGGCATTTACAATGGACTCATAAAATGCAGGCTTTGCGGAGAAGAGGAGGAAACAGCCCCACACATAATATACAACTGCATTGCACTGACACGCAAAAGACATAGTTTATTTGGGAACATACATAGCGGGAACTCTTTCCCGCATAAACATCTTGGCAGAAATCTACTAAACCTGATAAAAGACAGTGAACTTCTGTAACAAGGGGGTGCACAATAAGCCAATTGCAGTGCAAACATGGTCGAATGTCCAACCCCGCCTTAAACCAACCAACCACATATCTACCAAACTGGGAGTAAACCGTATAAAAAATAATTTACAATAACCAAATCCAGTATAAAAATAGAAAATCTAATTTTTTCTAGTACTCCTAAGGTGGTCTTTATAATAACTTAGAGCTAAGCAGTGACGTAGCGTGCCTTGGAGGGGCCCCGTTTTAGAATCAGGTAAAAAAAGGTTTTCCACTTTTTAACAACATATTGTTTTTTTACATACATTTGGGGGCCCGTATTGTTCCCACTTTCCAAATACATTGTGTTTCTTATTTTAGCATTTTTTTCCCTACCACTAATTTTTGCTTACACACATTTGGGAGCCCCTAAACCACGGGGGCTCCGTATTATCGATACAGCGGTTGCTACGCCCCTGGAGCTAAGCCAACTAAATACAAGAAGCAGTTTAAAATCAACAACTTTTTTATACCGATATCAACGAATCTATTAGAGAGAGCCATAATTCCCAAAGTAAAAGGTTTCTCAAAATGAGACTTGCTATGGGTAAATGGTATAAGAAGAGGAGAGTTTTTGCATATCTTTAACTTTTCGGTGATTCGGTTTAACCGGAAATGGCTTTAATTTTATTTTCTTAAAAGGAACACCCCATTATTTGAACATTTTTGGATTCCTGGGCAATTCTAAATCAAAACGTGTAAACAAGTTTTTACGTCTACTCGATTTTTTTATAGCCATACAGGGTGTACAAGTTTTTATTGTATTTTACTTATTTTCCGGTTTAACCGGAAATGACTTAAATTTTATTTTTTTTTAAAAGGAACACCCCATTATTTGAACATTTTTGGATTCCTGGGCAATTCTAAATCAAAACGTGTCAACAAGTTTTTACGTCTACTCGATTTTTTTATAGCTATACAGGGTGTACAAGTTTTTATTGTATTTTACTTATTTTAAAATATTTTATTTATCTCAAGACATTTCTTTAAAAAATTCAGTATTAAAAGGTTTTTCAGAGTGGGGAATCAAAATATGCTAATGTTTTTGTCGTAACATGTAGAGGGAGCCACCTGCAGTCCTTTGCTTAGATTATTAGTGTATTTTTTTTTTGCCTTCGTAAAGTGTAATTTTAGTATACAATTTTTATTCTTCCATATTTTTTGCACAAAACGGTGTACCTGTTAAACATTTTTACAAGCGACCGTTTTTAAAATGTAGATATTAAATTAAACATTTTATTTAATACCAAAGTTTGCCATTGCAATCATTCACGCTTTATCTAGGCCACATGGTAGTGTCCAAAAGATCAAGGATCAAGGATACAAGGATCTAATGCAATTTACCTACCTAGGTGCTTAAAGGGCTGTTTTTATTGACTTTTTTCGTAAAAAAATTTAGTTCCTGACCTTATTTTTATCATAACTCACTCAATTTTCATGCTAAAGACTTCTGGTAAAATATTTTTTTGTAGGTATGCCAAAAAATGTCTTTTGGTGCAAAGGGTACGTCTCCCAAATTTTGTAAAAATATCTAAACGAGTATAAAAGTTATTATAAAAAAACATATTTTTATAAAAATTTTAATACCCCGTAGTTCAAAAACTAAGACGTTTAGGACATATGTTCATATGAAGTTTTTTCTTATTTTTGGTAGAAAATCACCTCGTAAATTTTTTTGCATTTGTTTAGAAACACCCTGTATAATTTAAAAAGGTTCAATACATTTTCTTGAAAAATGCAGCAATTTTTCCGGTATTTCACTTCGAATATATAAAATTCTGCGTTTGACGAAAAAAGCTAACAATTAATAGTCCGTATCTTAGGTCTTATTGATCGTAGAAAAAATATAATTAAATAACTTTGTTTGTCTTTTTAAAGCCTACAATTGTGCTTTCCAAAGTTTTTTGATTAAATGCATAAGTTCCGAGTTATTGGCGAGAAACCCATTAAACCGTTGATTTTTTCGTCAAAAAATTGTTACTTTCAACCGCAAATAACTTGAAAAATATGAGTAATAAAAACAATGTATAGAACATTTTTGCTAAGAATCACTTTTTAATTATTTCCTGTTGTTAAAATGTAATAAAAAAATTCCACCCCAGGGTTTTGGCGCCCTTCGGTTCGATATAAATTTTGATTCTTGTGCTCTTCCCTACCTTGTGGTAAAATTTCAAGTCAATCCATGCAGGACCAAAGAATTGCCAGGTTTAACATTTTTTTTTTGAGTTTCATTTCCTGTACTAATAACAAAATGTCTAGCAAAATTACTACTATCAAAGAATATGATACTACCGCAACAAAATTACGAACACGTCTAAAGAAATCGGCGCCGAAAATCGAAGCCCTCTCGTAAGTCCGTATAGAGACACCGAAGCTATCCATATAAGCGCGTGGTGATAAATCGTTCGTAATTCTGCCATTTGAGTGGACTTCTAGTGCGGTAGCTATAATATTCTTTGCTACTATCAAAAAATAAAGGCCTTGAAGTAAGTAAACACGGAAACATTAAAGAAACAGGCATAAACAAAACACAAAAATGGGTTAGGTTATATTCTTATTGTTTATAATTTAGGTGGGTAATTAGATTAGACATAAAAAGTCTGGTAACTAAAAATGTAAAAGAATATTATTTATTTTAAATTATTTGTTTATCAGGTCTTGACCCACAATTTGAATGTATATCAATAGGAAGTGTTGGTTGGTTATAATGAGGAAGTGGGTCTATATGTTTAAACCAGTTTATTTATATACAGATTTAGAAAATGTTTAAAAAATATGTTTAATTAAAAATCTAATGTCCAATACTCTTCCTGCTATCGAAATTGTTAAGTAGAATTGGAAGAGACAATTTTTGCAGTACATTTTTTGGAAAAGCCGGAAGTAAGAGAGCTCCAAAAAGTTAAATGAAACCTATTACATTTTTTTGATATTCTTTTATTTTTCCATAGAACTACTTAATATGCGGTCAGTGGGACATTCTTAATGGAATTTTCTCGAAAACCAATAAAGATATTGGTATAGGATGTACCTAACAGACTTTACATCAGAAATGAATATAAACTGTAAAAAATGTACATGTTTTTATTGATATTTTGCCCTCCACCTACAACGATAGATGAAAAAGAAAAACCTTCTGGTATAAAAATTTCATAGTTTTGGTTAGTTCTTCATTTTTCCTAACTTCCTGATGTTGATTTATTTCTTTTGTTATACTCAAAAGATAATAGATAAAAAAACTAGGAAGCTTTTATACAAAATGTTTTTTCTATCGTTTTTAGTGATCGTTGTGTGTGTGTGGAAAAATATACATAAATGAAATTCCTATCCGATTGAAATATTCCTATAAAAATTTATTTTCTCACCAAGCAGGACCTTTAATGAACAGGTGAAGGAGGAGAGAGTTGTAGACCTTATAATTTAAAAAGGGGCATTCCACGCGAAATGGGAAAATGACTTAAATATTAAGAAAGCTGCTCAACGAGAATTATAGCAGATACTTTTAACTTCGCAGTTGTAATCAGTGCCGAGAGACTTTTAAAATAAGGTATGACTCCTACACACAACCTGCTAGAGGGTTGCAGTTCAGGAAGTAAAAGTGGCAAAAACATATTTCTCCCTAGAATCAAAAATTGACGTGTCCAAGTTTTTTCTCTTATGACCTGGAGTGCCCAAAAAATTAGCCCTGTTTTGTTTTCAAATGACCACCCTGTATTTAATACAATAGTTTTTTTCTTATTTATTCTTAATAATTATAACACCTAAATACATAAATAATAATGTTTCTTAGGTTAAAATATTATAAAAAGTTTTTAATAAGCAACTTTATGTACAGAATTTGTACTTCTCCCACCAGTCACAATTAAAAAAATTGCTTCCACCTATCTAATTCTTTATAATAATATATCTAGGATAAATTTTATATTAAAAACAAAATATTTTTTAAAAGTTTAGTGGTCGAGCTGATATTGGATTTAAAGTATGCCGCGGTAAGAAGGAAGGATTTTTTAATGTCCCACCAGTCACACTCAGTCAAGTGATAATTTCGAGAAACTTAGAAAAAATAGAGCTTTTTTACAAGGGGATATTGTTAATTAAAGTAAAAGCTTTAATCACATTATTATAGCTTATATAATTAGTAAAATTTCAGATTCAAATATTCCATTCGACACTGTGGAATGCCCCAAAAATTACTTTGGTAAAAGCTTACGAAGAGAAGCTGTATAATATATAATTTAAATTATTATTTTGTATTTTTTAAGCCCTAAATTAAGAATTATACATTTCTTAAATAAAAAAAAATATGTGAATACGTTTATGAAAAGCTTAAAGGTAATTTCGCTGTGGTCAACCGGCATGTTTAGTAACGAATTCTGACAAAAAAATATCTATGTAATACAGTTTTTTCCTGAATTTACTGAAATTTATTTAAAACCAGAAATACAGGGTATTTCAGAACTATGGGATCAAACTTATAGGTCTTATTCAGGGTAACAGTAGAAAACATTTGAGTATAGGAACCCATTTCCGGAAAAGCGTAACAACGGCACTACGGCCCTAAGACGCGTTAAAATTTAGAAGGACGATGAATTACTTGAATAGAATTTAATGCAATTACTTTATGCCTTTTGTACATGATATCATCACAACAAATAATAAATAAAAAATAAATAATAAAATTATTAAACAAAAAATAAAACAATTAATAAAATAAATAATAAAATAATAATTTTGTTAAACACTGACATTGACATTTTGAACAATTCTTGTGACAATATGATGTACAAAAGGCAAAAATTAAATGCATTATATCCAATTTAGGCAATTTATCGTCTTTCTAAATTTTAACGCGTCTTAGGGCCGTAGTGACACTTTTTCGGTCATGGGTCCCTCAAATGCTTTCTACTGTATACTAATTCTCTATTCCTTTTTAACACCACTTGTCCAATAATTTATTTATCCATACTTTATAACCTCAAGCTGCCCTGCAATAGTGTAGACATCATTTTAATATCATTAAAACGACCTGGTTTATCATATAACTTGTAACAACTGCCCACGTCTCTCCTTAAAGCATGCCTAGAGGATTACTTTGATTATCCAAATTACCATTTCGCATCACGCTCTTACTTTTTCTATTCCACTACTTCGAAGTAGTACAAACCTATTAAATAACGCCATAAAGAGAAAATAAAAGTACATTTCAGAGGCTTCGCCAAAGTGCATTTGCCATTACTAGACATTACCCACTAACCTTTTACCGGTCGTTATAACGATCATGTAATATTTCAGTGTCGTACGAAAATAATATGAACAATAAATAAAATAAATATTAAAATTTACTAAAAACAAAAAAATATATAAATAAACGTAAAACAATAAAGTCGGTTAATAACATTTTTTGTTTGTAGCCGCTAATCTTCGGAAATATTGAACCGATCATAAAATTATTTCACAATCAGAAAGCTACACTATTCAGGAGGCTATATTGTATTATGATTAAACAAAAAGTTCAGATATTAACGCCCAACGAAGTGGGCACGGGTCGGCTATCTTAGATAAACTATAACTTTGTAAGGGCTCACCTTCAAAAATACTAAGCCGATCATAAAAAACTCTTTCACAATTAGAAAGCTACACCATTCAGGAGCGCTATATTTTATAATGATTAAACAAAATATTCAGAGAGAAATAATGACATATGTATATCAATGTATACTAATAGTATAAAGAGATTATGAAGGTGTAAGTACGGGTGGTCCAATTATAAAATGCTCGCCTGTCTCGCGGGCAGCCCGTGTTCGATTTTCTGCAGTAGCAGATTTTTGTTTTATTTTTTATTTTTTAATTAACCTATTTTTGTAAATGTTTTCTTCGATATTCATTTATACTTATATTATAAATAAAGAGGCAAAGTTTGTAACTTTGATTGTTTGTTTGTAAGGGCTAATTTTCGAAAATACCAAACCGATCATGAAAATTCTTTTAATTTTTAAATCAGATCCTGTCTTAGTTTCAATGGGACCACCGTGGAAGTGCGCCCCTTCAAAAAAATAGTAGCCCCCAGAAATTCCAAAAAGAAAACAAAAACAATTCTATAATCGATGTAATGCATAAATTGTCGGCAGTCAAACCAAGACCTGCTACTGGTGTTACGTATAATCTTCACTTTCACTACTGACAGTTCCTATGGCACGCCCATCTATTTCCCGCCATTTGAGAAATGCCTCGTGTTCACCACCAAACAGGATACCATCAGCTTATAGGAATCTTCGCAAACAGCGTTTAGATCCAGAAGAAAGATACCGTTAATTTAGCGTGAATCTTTCCTTGATCCCCGAAGGTAAAAACGTCCGTACGGCACCTCAAACCGCAACTCCGGGAAGAACTTTGTAGTCCTCTACGCACGTCCGCACTGTCCGGAAAGAACATTGACGCTTGGTATCGTAGACAAAGCTTAATGGACGCATATTGATTTGTTAACAAGCCTGGGGCAAAAAATGCGCTGCAATGCGTCCACCTACTGAACGCCAGTCTTAATATCGAACCGTGTCAATGGGCCTTTAGATCAAGTCTCTTTTTGGCTGAATAGAAGTACGCCTATGGTAACAATTTCTTTAATATTAATAAGATGAAATAATCGCCATGAAAAGGTATTATAACTGAAACCTGTTTTAATAGGTGCGATTTTTACAATGCCTGAAAACAATTATAGTAATTTCATTTCCTACTATGGTTTATGTCAAGTCTTATGCATTCAACTAATTAATTCGAGGCATTTAAGGTATTTCATGGTGTTTTTATAGACATACCAGGTGGTCACGAGATTACTATCTAATTTAAAGTTTCTTTAAGTAATAACATAACCATTTAAAATTTGGATAGTTATAAAGGATGTTTAAACGTCATTACAAATCATTTAACAGTGTATTTTTAGGGTCAAAATAAGACTTTTTCTTAATAAAAATGATTTCTAAACTGCACTATGTACTACATCCATCGTAAGTAAAACAATAAATCGAGCAATAAGTCCTAGGTCCACATTTGTACCAATATTCTCATCAATTTGGGGTATTGATCAGACAAATAATAAAACCGTTGGGCGTAGCGTATCCAGAGTAAATATTGTAATATACAATAACCCAGATTGATGAGAAGATTGGTGCGATCTAGTATCTAGAACTTACCGAATAATTTTTAAGCTCCTAGAACAATAAAACTGTTTAACACATTTTTGTTTTAAATAAATTAAATTAAGTTTAAATTTATTTTTAGTTGATACTTCTCATTCTATTGAGTTCATTTAATGCCTCACTATAACTAACCAAAATTAACCAACGATTTTATATTAAGAAAGTTGTAAAAAATATGTAATTCGCCATTTTGTGCCGGCGGCCATCTTGAATTTTAATTTTGTTTTATAGTGAGCTCTATTCTACCAATCAAGCTCTTTCATTTAATACCCATATTGAAGTAGTTATGAAAAAAAAAGGTTATCAGCCATTTTGTGGCGACAGCCATCTTGGATTTTTTTTTATAGTAAGCTCTAATCTACGAATCAAGCCCTTTCATTTAATACCCATATTGAGGGAGTTGTGAAAAAATATGTAATCCGCCATTTTATGTTATCTTGGACACGTTGTATTTGGAATTAAAAGAACATCCTTTTTTAAGTACTTCTGAATGACCACTACTACATTCAATGAATTGTATTGAAACATTTTAATATTCTCCTATACTTTTTGTGAGGTTTTGGATTTTTGTTATTATAACCCGAAATATTACAAATATTCCGCTTTTCTTCAACTGAACTTAATAATACTTCGGTATTGTCTCTATACCGGCCACGTGCTTGCTGTAAACTAAAAAAAAGGCTACTCTGCCCTTCAAAACAAACGCGTGGCGTATCATGTAAAAACTACATTCAGTAGCAATACCTTTACGCCAAGCGTTCGTACGTCAGGCAGGAGAGTCAAGAGTAAGCCCGCCATGCAAATTTTGCGCCAACTGAAAAAAATTTGCAAAGCGCCTACATACTGATCGCCCAGCCAGTGAACCTCAATGAAAAGAATGCGAACAAAAAAATGTGTAAGATGTTGCCAGTTTTGTATCATAATAATCTTAATTTATTTTACACTATTTTTTATTTTAATATTTAATATTTGATTAAGGTATCTGTGTTAATTTTGTTAATGTTGATATGTTTTATTTCTTGAGGGGATTTTATTTTATCACAAATTACATTATTTTCTTAAATAAACCGAATATATTATGTACTATGATTAAATATTTATATTTCCCCAACATTAATATTTTGGCAACAATGCTTTTCTGTGAACAGAAAGTCGACTATAGATTGGTGGCCGTCCAGACGAGCCTCCAAAACATCGTCGAATGATATTCGGGGATGTCCATGGCGAGGAATTTCTTCCCCTGTCCGTTCAAGCGTCGACCCGGTTCTTTCGGTGGGCGAACAGTATGAATGGTTATATTTCCCACTCTCATTTAAGACAAAAAAATTAAAAGTTAGGCCATTCGCGAATTCTTTTGCAACTAGAAAGCGCATAGGCATGCTCAATGGCTCATAACTCTTTTTCGCAAAATTTTTGAACCATCAAAATTTATTACACGGCTTTATTTAAAAGTATTTAATAATAAAAATTTAAAGTCAAAGCCATTGACAGATTTATTACAAAAGTTCTTAACCATAAAACTGATTCTGGCGACTAAAATTAGGAGGTGGCCAAGTGCATTATTTATTAGTTCATACCTTTATTGCGCAAAATTTTGTTACTATCAAAATTTAACAAAGGACCTTATTTAGAAATATTTAAAAGTAAAAAATTGAAATCCAAGCCATTCGCGAATGCTTTTGCAATTTTTTTTCGCGAGAGAGCACTTAGGGATGCTCAATAGCTTAAAACTCTTGTACGCACAATTTTTTGACTATTAAAATTTATAAGTGGGCTTTATTAAGAAGTATTTAATAGTAAGAAATTCAAAGCCATTCGCGGATTTATTACAAATTCGTGTAACCACGAAAATGGTTTTGGCGACTAAAATTAGGAGGTGGCCCAGTGCCTTATTTCTTAGTGCATAACTTTAATGCGCAAAATTTTCTGACTATTAAAATTTATTAGAAAGCTTCATTTAGGAATACTTAAAACAAAAAAATTAAAATTTAAGCCATTCGCGAATTCTTTTGCAACTTTTACCCCGAGAAAGCGCATAGGCATGCTCAATAGCTCATAAATCTTTTAGGCAAAATTTTTGGACTATCAAAATTAATTACAGGGCTTTATTTAGAAGTATTTAATAGTTAAAATTTAAAGTCGAAGCCATTCGCGGATTAATTACAAATTTTCGTAACCATGAAACTAAACCAGGCGACTAAAATTAGAAGGTGGCCCAGTTCCATCTTTATTAGTTCATAATTTTATTGCGCAAAATTTTGTGACTATCCAAATCTAACCCATTCGCGAATGCTTTTCAAATTTTTCCGCGAGAGAGCACTTAGGGATGCTCAATAGCTCATAACTCTTTTACGCAAATTTTTTGACTATAAAAATTTAATGGAAAGCTTTATTTAGAAATATTTAAAAAAGAAAATTAAAATTTAAGCCATTCGCGAATTATTTTGCAACTTCTACCCCGAGAAAGCGCATAGGCATGCTCAATAGCTCATAACATAAACTAAACCTGGCGACTAAAATTAGGAGGTGGCCCAGTGCAGTATTTATTAGTTAATAATAATAATAATAATAATAAATCGTCTTTTATTAAGAAAACATATTCTTTACACAAACATGAAATTTACAAAAAAAATCAAAAAATGACAGCCTAGCCAAGGCGAGATTTAGTCGCAGGAACAGCTAGTCTTACATCTAACCTTGACCAAACTGTACAATTAACTATATATTGACTAACCACTTAACCTAGAAATAAAAACAACAAAGACAAGAATATACATAAAGGCAACCAGACAAAATTTAAGCAGTATAATAATAACCATACAATATAACATTAATAACATTACAAGCACTACTGGGAAGCAAGCAAATAGCGCTTTAAACGGCGCTTCAATGTTTCGGGGCTCAATGCCTTCAAATCATCGGCCAGGCCATTATAAATTTGAGCCGCTCGGTAACTAAAACACTTTCTAAACAGGGCCGTCGAGTGCCTGGGGATGCTGTAGAGATCTTTGTAGCGAGTGTTTATTTGATGGGTGTCAGTTCTAGGCACCAGTCTGTTATTCAGAAACGACGGCGTACCCGATCGTACAACCTTATGGACAAATATTGTTGAATGAAGTTCAATCCTATTTGTTATATTTAGCCATTTAAGCTCCAAGAGTGCAGCCGAAATATGGTCATATTTGCGGAGTGAACAAACAAAACGACAGCAGGAGTTCTGCACCCTCTGCATTCTTCGTTTCTCGTAATTGCTAAGAAACGGACCATAGACAGGCAAACAGTAATTAAAATGGGACAACACCAAGGACTCACACAACATAGTTTTTAATTTCTTTGACAACACACTCCTATTGGCATATAAAAGCTTTAAGTTGAAAAATGCCTTACGGGTTACTGCGGTTACCTGGTCAGTAAACTTTAGTCTGTCATCCACTAAAACTCCCAAAGATTTGGCCACACTCCTCACAGGTAGTAATTTGTCATCGATTTTAACTTTAATGACATTTTCAATGTTGTGGATCTTATGACCACCAAAGAAAAGGACAAGCGACTTGCCTGGATTTAAAATTAAGTTGTGCTTTTTGGATACATCATTAATATTGGCCAATTCTTTGTTAAGTATAAATTCCCCAATATGATGTTCTTTGGGTACAAAACTATAGCTTATTTGCGTATCGTCGGCATAAGCCTGATAGGAGCAATTTTTGATCCGATTTAGAATATCTGCAGTGTAGATATTAAACAGCAATGGACCCAATATTGAGCCCTGAGGTACTCCTGAAATCACAGGTCTCAACGACGACTGTTTACCATCCAACGTCACTCCTTGGAATCGACCACAAAGGTAGGATGACAGAAGCTTGACAGCATTTGAGTCAAAACCGTAATACTTAAGCTTTGAGCACAATAACCTGTGACTAATAGTATCAAACGCCTTCGAAAAATCGAGCAATACCAGGGCCGACACCCTACCGCCATCCAGATCCCCTCCAACCGTATCCAAGACTCCCGAAAGTGCAGTGGCTGTACTGTTATCTTTTGTGAACCCAGACTGTGCATCCGGTACAATATTGTTTCCTCCTATGAATGGGTTCATTTGATGATACATAACCTTTTCCAAAATCTTAGATACTATCGGAAGACGACCAATGGGGCGCAAATCAGCATATGTCTCAGGACTCGAGCCTCTAGGGATGGGCTGCAACACAGACGTCTTCCAGGAGTCCGGAAAGTAGCTGTGTTCGAGGCAAACATTGACGATGTGAATAATATACGAATATATAAAAGGAGTACAATACTGTATCATAATACGAGAAATTTCATCGCATCCAGAAGCATTGGATTTAATACCCTGAAGCGACTTAACAATGTCGTCGTATGTAGCAAGCCGAAAACTAAATGTATCATTACAGACTGGTGCAGATTCCTCGTATTTGCGCACCATTTCCTCACACTGATCCTCTTTAAAAACAGAAGAAAAGTAATCGTTAATTTTATTGACATCAAGAAGATGATCAGGAATGGTGCGCTCATCGTGGTGTCTCACACTCTGGTCTTTCAATGTTTTCCAAGTTTTTCTTTGATCTCCCTCAGCAACCACATCATCAAAAAACTTCTTTTTGCGCCTACGGACTAAACTCAGTGTAGAGTTTCGCAATGACTTATATCGGACCCAATCCTCAACAGACTTGGTTGCCTTATACGTAGCTAAGGCACCGTCACGGCTTCTCATAAGGACTTGCACATCCTCCGTCAACCAGGGCGCCCTAGGCCTTGTCACTCGGGCCGTTCTTAAAGGTGCATGTCTGTCAAAAACATTGGTAATTAGCTGTTTGAATATTGAAATTTTATTTTCCACACAGTCAACGTACAAAATATTGTCAAAGGGCATAGATGTTAGATCTTCATAAAAAAGTTCCCTGTTAAATCTTTTAAAGTCTCTATAAGTAACAACACGAGGTTGAAACTTCGGGGCTCTAATATTAAGCTCACAAACTACCAACCTATGGTCAGATATGTTCATGCAGTCAGTCACACTTGTCTCTTTTACCAAATTGTGATCAGATATAAATATTGGGTCCAACAAAGTGGCCGTGGCGCTGGTTATCCTAGTTGGTTCATTAACAATCTGTGTAAATCCATACTCCCCAAAGTAATCCGCTGCAAGATTATCAGGATTAAGAAGATTGATATTTATGTCACCCAAACAAATAACGTTATCGACAGTTGGTAGCACCATTGATAGAATACGATCAAAGTTTTCCAGGCCCGATTTAATATTTTCAGCGGGAGGTCGGTAAAAAACAGAAAGAGCAAAAGTTCTTCCATTTATTTTAAATTTTACCCAAAGTTGTTCGATATCGCCCTGTTCGCACTCAGGCTCAATGACGTCGGCTCTTATCCTAGAGCTTATATATAGGCCTACCCCTCCACCCCTAGAGGATCGGTCTCTACGAAGAAACCGATAACCATTAATCGCGAATGCATCATCACCAGCATCACCGGACAGCCAAGTCTCCGAAACCGCCAAGACATCAAGTCTATGCTTCCCAATAAGTGCCACCAGTTCGTTAAAACCAGTGTACATCGACCTGACATTCAGATGACCAAACCTTAAACCCTTTTTCATAATTTCCTATAATTGAAAAAAATAATATAGATATAGTTTAACAATATAATAATATAATCGAGTTACTTTCCAAAAAAAATCATTTACAATAATAAAATGGTATTATAACAAAATACAATTGTATAGCATCAAGAGTGAGAGAAATAAAAATGTCGTAGTTGCCCCTAGTAACTTAAAAATAATAAATAATAATACTAATAATACTAAAAAAAAACCAGAACTAATCAGTCACAATAAAACACAGTTCATAACCTTATTGCGCGGTCTCCGAGTAGTGCGGTTACGTTTTCGTAGAAAGCTACAGAGCTTTTCCGGGAAGGCGGCTGGAGGAGTCGTACGGGCGTTTCTGTACCCTTGGGGATCGAGAAAAAATTCACGATAAAATGATAACTTCTTTCTTCTGAAGCTAAGCGCTGTGAGCGAAGATTCCTATAACCTGATGATTCTACGTTTTGGTGTCGAAGCACATGGTGTCTTTGTATGGTCGAGGAGGTTGCCCGCGCTCTGCGAAAAATCGTCAGTGATAAATGTGACCGGTTAAGCACGATACCAGTAGCAGTTCTTGGTTTGACAGCTACAATTTATACATGTTTAAAAGTTTATTGCTTAAGTTAATTGTTTAAAATGTTTTTTATTCATATGCTAGGAAAATCTGGGAGTTTCGAGCTCGATTATCCAGACTTTCCACAGACAAGGCCTGGAAAGCTTATCAGCGGAATAGCTCATATGTCCGAAACGGGAGAACAGGCGAATTTACTAAGTATTCGAGCCATAAAAGAAAGAAATAGAATGGGTTACATTTCTTTTAATACATATCTATTTTCAGGCTCCGAGCGAAGAACGCGTTCGACATCTCATGTGAAACGGCACTAACTTTGGATTAACATAAAATTTATCTATACTCGTAGAATTTTTTTTTACATTTGGAAGACTTTACACATTTTTCCGAGCATCCTGTATAGTGACAGAAATCATGATCATCCGGTATAAAATACTAATAGCTCCGTTTTAGAAGATTGACAATAAAGAATGTTGACAGCCCAGTTGACAGCTCCTGATTTATAATTTTAGAGCATCAATGTGAAAATTATATGATACCTTTTATGGCTGACTTGGATTAAAAGAACTTTAATATATTGACCAGTTTTGTGGAACTACCAGTTAAAATAAATCAGACCAAGCCTAATTGTTGAGTACATAATGATTTATAACGTGTAATGAACTAAAATAATAACAATAATTTTTAGGAAAAAATATAATCGCTTAAATTAGTTTTTATATTCGGGTACATACGAGTTATCGAACCCAGTAATGCCCTGTACATAGTAATACTATTATATTTTGTTTGTTCATAAAATTTAATATTATACAGGGTGTCCAGTGGCTCAACCGAAAAACGTTAAGGGGTGATTCTACAATAAAAATTAGAAAAAAGTTCATATGAACACATGTTCTAAACGCCTCAGTTTTTGAAATAAGAGGTGTTAAAAATATGGTTTTATAGTAACTTTTATACCAGATTTCATGTACGATTTTTGCGTAAATAAATAGAGACCATTTCCGTACTTTAAATTAAAAATAATAGTTTAAAAAAACTAAAAAAAACACGCTTTTATATGCAACCGAACTAAAAATTAGAAAATAATGTTTCATTACAAAGAGTTTGTCACTTCAGAGTAAAAAGCGTGGGGTGCATTTTACTATTTTTTCATAACTTTTCCCTCATAGATATTTGCAAATAGAATAATTATAACATTTAATATATTAAGCACCCCACGCTTTTATTCTGAAGTGACAAACTCTTTGTAATGAAAAATTATTTTCTAATTTTTAGTTCGGTTGCATATAAAAGCGTGTTTTTTAGTTTTTTTAAACTATTATTTATTTTTCATTTTTTAGTTCGATATATCAATTATTTTTCTGCGGTCATGTGATATTGAAATGTTTTACGAACTATTTATGTATATATGCATTTAAGACTGAAACTGCACTCATGCGCAGATCACTCGCCTAGCTCTAGCTCGCTTTCTCTTTCACAGAGGATCTGTAAAGGAATTTATTTATCCTGGCGGTCCTAATCAAGATAACGGGATACTGTTTTTAAATTTTTGCATTGTCATCGGTCCTTGATACGTGTGCAAAGTTTCAAAGAAATTGAATCGCTGGGAGTTGGTAAAAATTAGGCTCAAAGATTCCGTTACATAGATAGATAGATAGATAGATAGATACAACCCAAGCTAATAAAAGCGTGTTAAAAAAAAACAAAAGATCAAATTTGTTCCAAACTATATTGGAATTTTAAAAAATATTTTTACTTCGGAAAAAAGCCATGGCGTACCATTTCTTTCTTAAAAAATATTTACCTTAAACCCCGTCATTGACGACGCTGGTAATTTATTTTCTTGTATGCCAAAAATTGTCTTCTTATTCAAAAGGATCCTCCATTTTTTATAAAAATTATCGGAATTTATACAAAAGTTATCATAAAAACCATTTTTTTTTATTTCTGACACCCTGTAGTTTTAAAATAAGACGTTTGGGACAACAACAGTGGCGCATTTACCAAAAGGCTGAGTAGGCTGGAGCCTAGGGCGGCGTTTTTTAGGGGGCGGCAGATTTTAGGGGCGGCAGATTTTAGGGGGCGGCAGATTTTGTACTTTATAAATTGTTTAGATGATTTCGATTTTAATGTAGTACGTAGAAAGGAAAATGAAGACATTTTATTTTTGCTCTTTAAAATTGTTTTTCAATGTAAAAGGAAAAAATTAGGGGCGGCTAAAATTAATAGCCTACGGGCGGCAAATATGTAAATGCGCCTCTGGACAACGAGACAATTAAAGTCATATTTTTTAAATCTCAAGAACTTGTTGTAAGAAAGTGCTTTTTGTTTGGTAATAGCGTTTTAAATAAAGATAAAATAATAAAAACTAAAAAAAATTTTTTGTTTCCGCAATTTCTCCTAATTTAACCGCCTTTGTATCTATCCCGAATTTCCAATGATCATCTCCAAGTTTGGCACGCCCCCTGCCGTGTGTTTGTGTTTTTACTTACCTTAGTAGATCGATTAAATCTTCGACTTCCCGATCTTTTAAGTGTTCCTCCCCTGATATTCGCATCATCCAGTTCTACCTCACCTCCATCATGAGCAGATCTTCTGCTCAGTTCGCTTAACTCTGCTACTGGTTGAACCTAGAACAAAATAATATTTATTTCGTTTTTTAAAATACCTTACTATATGGCAAACAGAAAATTTATATTTTTCCCAAGTTTACGTTAAGCATTACTAAAATAATGCAATAAAACAGTGGTAATAATGGCTTTAGAAGAAAACATAATTAGAAGTAAATTTTTTCATTGGCCCATTAGCTCAGTTGGTTAGAGCGTCGTGCTAATAACGCGAAGGTCGCGGGTTCGATCCCCTCATGGGCCACAAAACTTTTTTAAATTATTATTTACGTTGAACAAACTACCCAGAGCATTTATTGATCAAAAATTCTCTTAAGTATTTTAAGTTATTCTGACGAAATAACAATAATTTAGTTACTAGTTATTTTTAAAGCTTATTAATAAATTTTTAAAACAAAAATTTGGTCCAAATTGAGTAACTTATTAAAAAAAAATGATGTCCCTACACTACAGTAAAAAATTGCAGCTCTACTTGTAATTGAGGAGATCAGTGGAACAACTAGCCTCTGGTTAGGGAGGGGGGAAGAAGGGTCTTTAGCCCAGATTACAGAGTAATTTCTCAAAAACACTAAAATATTTAAAGGACTTAAAAATTTTGGGGAAGGGGCTAAGCCCCCTCCCCTAATAGCGCACAAGGCCTAGATGCAGATTTTATCAATTTTATCGCTTAAAATATATAAATTTCATAATATATCCACACCTATTCTAGGTTAATAGCTGTTTGTTATACGAAAACGTAGATTTACTGTCTTCGAGTAAGTAAATCTAAGTTTTGGTATAACAAATAGGTATTAACCTAGAATAGGTTTGAATTAGGGGTGTGCGAATAATTCGAACTTACGAATAATTCGTATAGAATCGAATATCAATATTCGATTCGAAACTCGAATCGAATAATTCGTAAATTCGAATTATTCGTAAGTTCCCGAATAATTCGAAAAAATTTCAAATTTCGAATATTCGATTTTTTTTTCGAATTATTACGAATAATTGTAGTATTTGCGAATTTTAAAAATTGAGGTGAGCATAACGCGATAACTATCTAGGGTTTTATTTTATCGAAATGAAATTTTGCACACAGGTCAAAAGTGGTCCCGTTTAGAAGCCTATTGTTTTTGGGTTCATTCGGATAAATAAAAAAAAAAGGTATTTACGTTTTTGTAGGAATAAATTAACCGATTTTGGGGCTTAATAACTCGAAAACGGTTTCACCAATCGTCATGGGGTTAGTAGCATATGAAAGGGCCTCTTTCGGACTCAAAAGGCCTGAATGGTCTTCTATTTAAAATGTTTCATTTTCTCTGAGAAATTTTTAAATGAAAAAAAAATGTCAAAAATTTTGAAATTTTGCATGTTTTTATTTTTTTATTCAAATTCTGACCTTAAATCGAAAAAATGCGAATGCCATTATATTCTTCACAAAACGTTCTATAAAATAAGATATTAAACGTAACCCTACTATTTACACAGCGTGTTTTATAAAGCTTGACATTTTTTTTGTCAAAAAATGGGACATTTTGTTACATTGTATTTTATTACAAAAAAACCATTAGAGCTAAAATTCTAAAATAATTCTGGCCTGTAGTCCACTACTAAAAAAAATCGACTTTAACCTAAAATTGTAGCTTTATTTATTAAAATTATAAAAAAACTTTTGCGCCATCCGTTTGATCGTTTAAGTGCCTGTCAAAAACATATTTACCATTTTTCTCTACGATAACTGAAAATGGGTGAAAAATTGGTTTAAAGAAAAAAATGACAAAATCTGGCCTAAAAATCGCAATTGGATTAAATAAAGAATTCATTCATATTTTGATAATTAGTAAATAGTTCGCATTATTCGTAAATTATTTAAAAATTTTTGAATTATTCAAAATTGTTCGAATTATTCGATTCGAAAATTGATAAAGATATTAATATTCGATTCGATCGATATTCGCACACCCCTAGTTTGGATGTATTATAAAATTTAGATATTTTAATTGATAAAATTACGATTTTTGAATGATGTAACATATTAATTTGTTCCAATGAGTAAAATACTTGGTTTAAAAATATAGAAAACGGTACGTTATTTTTCTTAACTTAAATTAAAATTAACTTTTAAAAGAACGGTTTTATATAAAAAGAGAGCATTAAATTCCTTTTTAAAATCTATGTTGTTTTTTTTCTATATTTATTTATTTTTTTGTTAGGTACAAAATTCCAAAATTTTTCTCTAAAAGGTCTGTACAAATAGTTACTACAATTTTCTTACGCCAAAATAGAACGATTTGGCCCAAAATGTTTTTAGATACTTTTTTAACTGTTAGGAAAGAAAATACACAAGATGCTTATACAGGGTGGGCCAAAATAAACTTGCAAACTTTTTAACTAATAATAACTTTTTGTCTTTCCGTCTACCTTTTTTTAAAGGGCCTATAGGTAGATATGTTTTCTCTAGGTTTACCAATTTTGGTCAAATGGTCAATTAAGCTAATACATTTTTCTTGTAGACAAACTATGGGAAATGATTCAGTAAAGGCGAATCCGTCAACAACTTAAGGATTTAGGAATTTAAATTATTTTTGAGAAATAATAAAAATAATTTTTTAGGTGACCTTTGAAAATCAAATATGTGAGGTTACCATGCTTACTAAGTTGGATGCTGACCAAACTTAACAGTAAACTAATTAAAATTAAACTTATTAGCCTAAATATAAATAAATTCGATTTATTTTGCAACGAAGTTAAATGCATTATTTTGGAAAAAGTACAGTAATGTTTACATCTAATTAACCAAAATTGGCAAAACTAGAGAAAACATATCTACTATTCAACCCCTCAAAAATAAAAATGTGGGCGCAACAAATAAAGAGTTATTATTAGTTGAAAAGTGTGCAAGTTTAATTTGGCCCACACTGTACAACATTTTTTGTACCGAAAAACCTTTAAATAGGACATTAAAATTAGTCCATGTATAGAATTTCCAGAGAAATAAGCTCCGTCGGCATATTCTACTAAACAGACTATACCTACAAATTCTTTATCACTGACCTCTATACTATACAACAGAAATGTTACAAATATTAGGCCAAAAGCTATTAACATGTCGTTAGACATTATAATTTGTGGGCTCGCTTCCAACTTGGTGTCTAATTTATAGATTAACAACCAAATTATTAATTTATTCTTTGTTCCCATATTAATATTAATTAGTCAAAATTGGTGTAGATGCTGGCGCTAATATACGAAAGAAAATATTTTAAAACAATTAAATGTTACAACAAAAGTAACCCATTTATTATACAGGGTGTTTCCTAATTGTGGTAGGAAAATTTAAGGGCGTATTCCTAAGCCATTTTTCTAAAAAAAAGTTTATTTAAACATGGGTCTTTAATGTTTTCCTCACAAGATACAGGGTGTTAAGGTTTTCAAAAAGCATAAGAATTTCTAAAACATTTTTTTAGTTATATTTGCTAGAGTAGATATAAACATTGTTTAATTAAGTATTTGTTGTTACATATTTGCTATAAAAAAGTAATAACAGTTAATTTTTAAAAGAAAACATGCCCTAATGTTTCTTGTATGGTCCAGAATTACACTGGTGGCCAAAAGTAAATTGACAAACTTATTTTAATATTTGATTCTGTTGTTTTTTTATTCAAAACAAACATATACCCAAGTACAATTTTTTTATGCAAACAGTTTTACTAGTGTAATACATATTACATATAATTACGAGGAAAAATAATCGTTAGTATAGATAGACAGAATAATAAAAAAATAAAAAATTTGAAGAGTGCTCAAAAGTAAATTGACAAACCAAAATTGTTATTTCCTTCTAATAACAACGAAAGTAAAATATCTTATCTTAATTAATATTGTGTAGCATAACCTCTATTCTTTACAAGCGCGGACAATCTGCAGGGCATAGACTCAATTAACTTGTTAATTATTGACATGTTAATTGATTCCCAAGCATGTTGCAATGCCTTAAAAAAATATGCTCTGTTTTTATACTTTTTATCTCTTATTCTTCTATCCAGATAAATTCATAAGTTCTCTATTGGGTTCATGTCGGGCGACTGGGATGGCCACTCAATAACATTGATTTTTTCAGCTTTAAGCCAATTCTTAACAACCTTCAAAGCATACTTGGGATCATTATTATGCTGGATAAATGATTGAGTGGCATCACCTTATCTGCATAGGCAGTGGCGTAGCCAGAGTTTAGGGGCGGGAGGGGCGCTTTTGTATCTTTCAGTATGAAGCTTAGCTTTAAAACACCGCTTTTAAAGACAAGATTCCATTTTACATGAAGTAATAATATATCCATCAAAATAATATACCGTGTGACCCAGAATAGGTGTTTCAAAAGGACAAATGCAGACAAAAATCAAAAATTTTAAAACTTTAGAACGGCATTTTGGAAAACGGATGGCATGCTCTAAAAGTAAGACAAATACTTTGATTGGTATTAGACCAGGCCAGTTATACTCAAATAAATTAAAAATACTCAAGAGTATAAGTACTTTTATATTTTTAAAGAGAGCAAAATTGTATATCAAAGTGTTGTAGAGAATTGAATTTTATGTCAAAATTTAAAATATAAACGTTAAAGTATAGAAAATTATTTTTTTAAACTACGCATTAAAACTTAAATATTGAGCAAGATGAAGCAAACGTAAAAAGAATATTTCTTCTTTTCTCCTCTTTAAAACTGCCATTGTTTTAATTCGATTTCTCATATTAAGTATTTAAGTGTGTAATGATAAAAATTAAAAATAAAAATGCTTTAATGTTAAGTTTTTACATAAAATTTAATTCTTTACAACATTTATTTATACAATTTTCTTTTATCTTTAAAAATAAAAGTGGGTTACCTAACCATGGTATATCCTAAGAAACACTGTATGACGTTTCAGCATCTTTGCACACCATAACTGCTTTGCTTTTCGTGTGTTTCTGTAAGCAACACCTTACTTATTTTGGCAGAGCGATTATGTTACGGCAATAAAACATAAATTATTTAATTTCTCGAAATTGTTTTCATTATGATTATAAAATAAAAAGACGAAACTTTGTGTCGCTCTCGTTTAAAAAGTCTCTAATAATCTAAATTACATACTAAATACTATCCCCATTTTAGCAGTTTTTTCGGCATTTTCTTAATATATTTGCGTTATAAATATGCTATTGTCATTTCTTTGATAAAAAAATTAAACGTTTTGTTACGTAAGAAATATACGAAAAAAACAAATAAAGTTTTTTAAAAGTATTATTATTTTATTGGTAAAAGGGCGCCAAGTTAAGGAGGCGGGAGGGACGACCGCCCCCTTGCCCCCTGTGGCTACGCCACTGTGCATAGGGTGTCATGTTTCCCAGGATATCCCTGTACATAAAACGATCCATTGTACCTTCAATTTGATAAGGAGGACCCATTCCGTGGCCACTAAAACATCCCCATACCATCACAGAACCTCCTCCGTGCTTTACGTTACTTATGGTGTACTTCGGATCTAGCCTTCTTCCCACGCCTAACATAATTTTTTCCATCTAATAATGTTGAACATAGATTCGTCGCTGAATATAACGTTTTTCCACAGTCATCGACAGTCAAACTTCCGTATTTCCTGGCAAATTTCAAACGCGCCCGTACATTTTTTATACTGAGCAAGGGTTTTTTGGCTGGACGACAAGTCTTTAGTTCACTATTCTGCAGCCTTCTTCTTCTAATAGTACGCGCACTCGGTGACGCCTCTCCTCCTTCATCTAAAAATTCTTTTGATGTGCTAAATGGATCTTGCCTTGCTTTTCTTAAAATTAAGTTGTCTATTCTAGGGGTAGTTTTCCGCGGTCTTCCGGATTTTTTTATCGGCCTAACATGGCCTCTTAGATTAAACTTCTTTATAATTTGGTGTACAGTTGCCCTCAAAAGGAAGTATTTACGGGCGATTTTAGCTTGACGAAGACCTTTTTATATGCAGCAATAATTCGCGACTTAATATCGACGGACAACACTATACCACTAGGCATAATTAAAACTTAAAAATGTCAACTAATATTCAGTCAAAAAAGAGGATGTCAATTTACTTTTGACCAGACCGAAAATATGCATTTTCTGTTTATATTTGATAAATTCCTTAAGATAAAATAAAAATATACAAAATGTGTAGCAGTGAGTTTTGTGGAATGTGTACTGCGAATTTCTGTGAACCAATAAGAACAACATTTCTCCTAGAGTCTTTAGCTGTTATATTACAATAAAAATTAAATTTGTCAATTTACTTTTGGATTTTTTTTTTTTTTGAAAAACTAAGCAAACTACGTAAAGATATTAACACACGAAAAAGTTGTATTTTTAGGTTTTTCATTCGAAAAAAGTCGGTGGCCTACATTTTTTGTTAACAATATTAGCTAAGATGCATCCCACGCCGCCACTAGTCCCATTTAATAAAATCGAAAAGGCATAATATAAGATATTATTAAAAAATCGTTTTTTTTTAGAGTTTAACACACATCTTAGACATAAAGCATTTCCGGACCTTTGTTAATTTGAGCTTTTTTCTTGAAATTGGCTTACGAATACGTCCTTAAATGTTCTTACCGCAATTAGGGAACACCCTGTATACGGGGTATTAATTTGAAAACACTTGCTGCAAATATATTAATTAATATAGTTAGAAAATTATATTATTTTATTAAATAGTTAGAAAATTATAATTTGGCACTTTGTAATCTAAGTAAAAAACTAGAATTTCGTCTACTTTCCAGATTTATTGATGTAACCAACACTCTCGGAATATTATAGATCATCTTCCCACATTACAGATTTACTGTAATTTTTTTTTAATTAATGACAACATCCATAGCCTCCGTGGCGCAATTGGCTAGCGCGTTCGGCTGTTAACCGAAAGGTTGGTGGTTCGAGCCCACCCGGGGCGTAATTTTTTTGTTGTTTATTCAACAAAATAAAAAGCTAAAATTAAAGATTATGTAAACCATTTAAACAAATATTATTATACAGTGTTTCTACGTAACTTGGCGAAATAGATCAATATCAAATCGACAATTACTTTTAAAACTATAAATCTGTTAAAAAGACATACATACAAACTTACCCTTATTTTAATGCTTTACAGGATAAGGTAATCAAAGATGAGGGTTTCCATTAATAAAAAAATACATTTAGAGTTTTGGTCGATATAATTTTTACCGATTATTTTTGACCCCCTGTATTTATTAATTGTTAAAATATAAATACAGCATATTAAAAAGGTTTTTCTACGAGAAACCTTACCCCAATTACTACTAAAATCATTTGTTTAGAAAAAATTGATTGTTATGTAATGGGGTGCAAACGTCATTTTTGACATAAAATTTATAATAAGTCAAAAAAGGTTGGACTTAGGTATAGGATATTACAGATAAAATATACTTAGAATAGAATATACTGAATCAAGACAATTTCACTATAGACTCCCAGAACAATGCTAAATTTTTGATCATCAGTTTGGACGGTGGCTTGGCTAAATTTATAAAGCGGCAAATTATACGTACTGCTTACGTGTGTACTCGATAGATACCCGCTTCATAAATTTCACAAAGCGAGCGTCCAAGCTGATGACCAAAAATTTAGCATTGTTCTGGGTGTCTATAGTGAAACTACAATTGTCTTTGGCTGAATATATAAAGTGAATAATGTATAGGATGTTCAATTTAAAACAGGGAAGTTGACAACTTTCGGTATAACGGTTACTGTCAAAATATTTTGATTGTATGTTCCCCCTCCACTGCCTTTATATTGTCACCAAATCTTTAAAATTTTCCAAAGCATACTTTTGAAGCAATCAATCGCAGAGGTTCCTCATGGGACACCCTGTATAGACAATCTAACTTCGTCCCCCAGACTTTATTTAATGGATTCTTGACCCTACCAAAAACAATAATCATTGGCGGGCGAACGAACGTCGAGACTGACTTCCCAACTTATTTATGAGAAGTAAATAATGGTTTGTTTGCGTGTTTCGAATCACAAATTAATTCATTTCCTTGTTTTTGGATAGTACAGGTTGATCCTATTTTCATGAATGAGTCATTAAATTTATGATCGCCTAAGGCATGCAAACAATTCTGTAAGTAATTTGATTTTTAAACACCGATTTTTATAAAGAAAAAATTGTCAACATGCATTTTATAATATGTTATAATTTATTCGTTTCACTGCAGGTCTAAAAGTTTTACCTATACAAGGTGTTAGAGAAATAATGTACGCAACTTCAGTAGGTAATTCTATGCATTAGCAAAAAGTTCCTTATAACATGATATGTCCAAAAATCAGCCGTTTCGGAGAAAAAAAAATGCTGTACCTATTTCTTTTTTTTGTCATAAAATCAATTAATTTTGCACCTTAATTATTTAAAATCATATGCCTAATAGTGTTAAATAAAACAATACATCAGATTTATTAATTAACTGTCTTTAAAAAATATATTTTTCTTGCTTATGAAATTAAATTTTTCGAAGAAGAAAAACAGACAAAAATATCCCTCACTTAACTGGCAACGTCGTACAGGATATGAAGTTGGTAGACAAAAAAAAATATACCTACGTCGGAAAACAAATGTTTGATAAATTGGAGAAGTAGTCCATAATGATGTGGCGTTGTAATATAATTGACAAATAAAACTACTGTCTTTCACCACTAAATGCTCTTTATTCTATGTCAGTTATTCAAAATTTCAGGGGGACATGTTTCGACCATAGAGATGGTCATCATCAGCCTAAACACAACCTCAATTAGTTAAAGCAACACTCTTAATTTTTGAATAACTTACCCAAAAAGGAAGTGAAGAAGTCCTCAAAAGAGATTAGAAAAAGTTTAACATTTAAAAATATAAAAGATGAAAAAATGGGGTTGCGTTAATGGAAAAAGCCTACATTTGGTGGTGGTTATTTAGAACAAGACAAAATTTTTTGGGCCCAAACAATCTAATACAAAGAAAAAATTTTTGCTTTAATTTTTGTCCAAGAAACAATCTTGTATTTAGTCAAAATCCCTAAAGAAAACTCCCAATATTCATTTTTATATATTAGGAAACAGGGGTTGGTACTTACGGTTACATTAAGCTTTGACTAAGTTAAAGTTAAATTAAAATTACATATTCCTAGACTTCTTAAAAGCTAAATATTCCGTAAGGATTCTTAAGAATCCTTTTAATTTAACTTTAACTTAGTCAAAGCTTAATGTAACCGTAAGTACCAACCCCTGTTTCCTAATATAAAAAAATTAATATTGAGAGTTTTCTTTAGGGATTTTGACTAAATACAAGATTGTTTCTTGGACAAAAATTAAAGCAAAATTTTGTCTTTCTTTTATATTGTTTGGGCCCAAACAATTTTATCTTGTTCTAAATAACCACCACCAAATGTAGGCTTTTTCCATTAACGCAACCCTATTTTTTCATCTTTTATATTTTCAAATGTTAAACTTTTCTAATCTCTTTTGAGGACTTCTTCACTTCCTTTTTGGGTAAGTTATTCAAAAATTAAGAGTGTTGCTTTAACTAATTGAGGTTGTGTTTAGGCTGATGATGACCATCTCTATTTTCGAAACATGTCCCCCTGAAATTTTGAATGACTGACATAGAATAAAGAGCATTTAGTGGTGAAAGACAGTAGTTTTATTTGTCAATTAAATGTTTGATAGTTTCTTGCGCACATTAATGCAAGTAATGTTTACCCGAATTGCAATCACCTTATGTTTTTAGTATGTATAACTGTATCAGAGCGTGCCTTTTGATACAAAAAAAAAATGTTTTAGGTAAGCGAGTATCACGATATGCTTTTTATTTACGTAGAGGCTTATTGTAAATCTAAAGAAGCTAGACGCATTTACGAAGAACATTCATCTAATCGAAAACTACCAGCTAGAAGAACATTTGTGAAAGACTTCCAAATAGTTGAGAGTATTGTGATTACTAATACATTTAAGTACAACTTTAAGTGATTTACGAATGTTGTGTTAATGTGGTATTTTCTTAAAGCTCTTACAGGGCCGTATTAACTGTTTGATGCGCCCTAGGCTAGAATTCCCGGAGCGCCTATTTTCCACCAAAATAAATTTTTGAAGAGCAAATCAAGGTCAGGTATTCAGGAAATTATTAAAGGGCCACCTTTTCTTTTATATTTTTCCCACGATAGCCCCCAGAAGCCATTTTTAAATTGTTATCCGTGAATGTTACTGTAAAATATAGTGTTTGCGCATTTACTTTCCTTAAATTTTATTTTTTTAATTGATTCATTAAAAAAGGGGGCATTAAAAAAATGCACTGTATAGTGATAAGTCGAGGGTAAATATCCTGTGGGTAGAGTATTAAAAAATGGGTATTTACCCTGGTATTTATCTAAATCATATTTACCTACCCAAAAACTAGGTTATTTAACTTTTACCACAGTCGCCAATCGTAAAGGCCTAGGAAAAAAACAGTTTAAAAATTATGCTGAAAGACAAGAATTTGCACTAGAAGAAATCCGTTTGGCCACAGAGACGGATTATGTTTATGGTCCAAAAAATTCATTTGGGAGGAAACTAAAAAATCAGTCTTATATTACCATTTTTGAGTGAACCAGTTTCTTCTGCAGCAACGGAGAGAACATTTAGCTGGATCCACTTAGTAAAACGAAAAAACAAAATGAATTAACAACTGAAAGAGAATCAAAATGTGGATTTGTTTCTCACATTTGGAAACTGAAAAATAGGAGAAAAAAATAGTTAAAAATGTAGTAGCAAAACAAGACACTGTTTTGTCCCCCACTCTCCCTAGGTCTAAGTCGGGCACGAATATTTCCACTAACCAAAGAGGGTGCTGATCAGTCAGAACAAGTAACAAAAAAAAGAAAAAGAAAACTATACATATATGTATGTATAACCACTACTTATCTTGAAGAAGATACTAAAAGTGACATGGATCTGGAAGAAGAGGATCTGATGAGACACTGATGAGGATGAAGATAAAGACAATTTTTAAAACTATTTGTGAAAAGAGTTCGTAACAAATTAAAGTTTAAAAAATATTTCTTGTCTTTCAATTTAAAAAAAACAAAATTCACACTTTGGGTATTTATTGGGTAAATATTCAAGGGTAAATAAAAACCCTGTTTTGCCCATCACTAGCACTTTATCAAGTTTTTAGGGGTGTGACTGCGATCGCAGTCGCTGCTATCAATCACCGGTTACTAACAAATCATTTTAGTAGCTGCTACTTGCGCCTGGCGATAGCAGTGACAATATCACTCTTTAATATTCGCAGTTCGCGTTACTCTTTCATTCACAGATGGCGTTAACCGTAACCACAACATTAAACGGCGACTGCAATCGCAGGACGATGATTGTGATAAGATTGTGATTGCAATTCAGTGTTTCTAACCTATTTGTTTATGGTGATTAATGTGATTAGGCATCTTATGCATGTTTACATTAGAGAAACAGGATGCGAATTGGCTTGCTTACCGGATAAAAACTTATTCTTCATTAAATATGATTTGTTAATACATCTATCGTGAATGGGTTGCCTTAAAAATATGATCAAAACTATAATTGTTTATTAAAAAATTAGAGATATTTGATATACCCACATACAAATTCAAATTAATAAATTAAATTATAGTTATACTTAATGACACTAAATGTATTTAAAAAATAATATTTGTTTCTTTATTTCATTTTACCAAATTTCACTTCCTTTATTTATGAAATTTCGCCATTATCCTTTAAAGACGTAAAAAGTGATAATATCACAGTTTTCAGTAGCAGCTACTTTTAGATAGCAGTACCAGCGATCACCGATATCAAAAAATCACTGTTAAGCCCACCGCTAAAAGCTTTAATTTTGGTATTGAAGATCTAATAGTGTTTAAAACTCAGTACGAAGATTAAAATTGCCTATTTCTCGGATTTTTTAAGGAGAAATAAGCAGACAACCCTAAAAAAGTTTTTTCTGCCCATACGATGATCCTAATAAAATTAAAAATGTTAATAAACAAAGTAGGCATGTAGGTATATCGTCGAATAGTTGTATTTTTATAAAATGCATTATTTTTAAACAAGAATGACAATGGTAAGCATTCCCATTTCATAATTATAAACACAATAGAATATATCACTCGATATGCTTGACCTTTCGTATTATTTTTATCGACTTTTATTTACGTTCTGATAAACGTATGTAACCTAATATTTATTTACCCCGCCCGTCACAAGTAATAATCAACACGCACAATATTACTAAAAAGTTTTAAAATATCAACTTTGCAATAGGTAATTTTGTTTAATAAATAAGATTGAAAATTTTCTTTCTGATGACATAACACAACATTGGGGTAATTTTCAGATGGCGACCATAGATCATTTATTAAAGAACTCCGTGAATGGACGAATGAATTAAATACATTATTTATAAGAATTGGAAGGTTTAGGCCTCGGCGACAATAACAAACGTATAAGCGACGAGCGAAAACTATTAAATCTCTTTATGTTGCCAGCAGTGACTACAATATTTTGTGGTATACAGCGCCTTTAAACCAATTTATATACCTTAAAAACGCTCCGCGGATGATATTTGTTTGTTTCGAGAGGCCAGCGGCAGGGCTTTTCGATCAGGAATATTGCAGCCAGCTGGTTTAAAAAAACAAGTTCTTTTATTCATGCATAAAAATCAAAGACAGCGCTCTCACATTTTCCGCTCTACACTGGCCGCTTACGCTTTGGTATCGTCGCCGAGGCCTTACGTTTTTAACAAGAATTTTCCGCATTTATTTGCTTTATGATTAATAAACAGGTTGAGCGAACGGGTTGTCGGAAACAATTTAAATTGAGCACTCTCCCAACCGTGCCCAACTCTGGCGCCGCCACTGACAACACTGTATATCAGGAATTTACCTAATAACGTTTCTACGATACATTTCAGTAAATAAATACTTTTAGCAAACAAAAGTCTTAAGCCGCGTCCACATTAGTAAATAAATGTGTTGTATGTTGAATCTAGAATTCGGCGCAAATATTTGCGGCGCAAATTTCACGTTCTACCCACGTTCAATTTTACGTTGTGTGTCATGCGTTCGTGCTCAAAACGTGTGTGATCGTATGCGTTGCATACTATTTTGTTATTCTGGATTTGTTTATATTTTTTCGCCAAGTATTTTATATTTTGTAAAAGATAAATTTAAATAAAGAGGATGTTCTTCTTCTGATACAAGAATATCAAAAACAAAGACTTTTATGGGATCCAAGCGATAAGTGGCATTTTCATAGAAACAAAAAGAATAATGCTTGGGAAGAAATCGCAAAATGTGTTATACGTATTATTTCGAATGAAAATTCAGTTTTTATTAAAGTTTTCGCCTTACAGATGTTGTTTTTGAAAGATAATAAATTTTTAAAAAATAAAAATTCAGTTTTACTACCACATTACCTTTACATAATCTTTTAGAACGTCAATTAAAGCACTGCATACTTCTGGAACTATCAATGATATGCTTTGTTTGTATATTTTAAAAAGATATTGAAGGCTTGTATATGAATCTCCAGTAGCCATAAAACGTAATGTGACAGCTAACCTTTCCTTCACGGATATGGCTTCTCTAAGCTTGGTGTCCTTTTTGATAATTTTTGGTCCAATCTTATTTATTAAAATCTCAAAGTCATTTGTAGACATACGCAAAAAAATTTGAAATGCCCAGTACTTTCATCCAAGGATAGTTGATATAATAACTTTACGCCATCAAATTGTTTTTTATTTTGATACAAATGTTTAATCCAATATCTTTTTTTTCTATTTTTCTCCTCCTTTTTTCTTTTTTTTTTTTTTTTTTTTGATAAGATTTTGCACGATAAAAGTAGCGCATTTTCTTTTTATCATTAACATTGCATCAGACATAGTCACAGAATGGTGGGTTTAGAACAAATTAGAAAGATGGATATCAGTTAACTTCTATAATTTCTAAACAACAACATTTGTCAAAATCATTGCGTTAACGTAAATACGTCCACACTAAAACAATATTGCGGCGCAAATCTCTTTGATGTTGAAAAAAACCGACAACCGACGGATCGCGTGCGTTGAATGTCGCGAAAATTTTTGCGTGTGTTTCTATGCGGCGAACTCGTCCACACTTGCAAAAATTTTAAACGCACATACAAATTTGTGCCGCATGGCGCACACAACGTAAATTTTTACTAGTGTGGACGCGGCTTTAGAGATAGCAGGAAATGTTGTGGTATTGACGCGATATTGCAATAACCGGGGATTTTTCTCATCGAGACATAAGTAAACTGGATAAAGAGGGACATTTCTTAATAAATATAGGAACGTAAACTTGTACTTAAAGACTTTTAGTCTAGTCGAAATGTTGATTTCCTGCGAAAAATAGTTACAAGTCCCCTAAAAATATGGTCGATGGCTTAAACGATCCGTAATGACATCTGGAAAAAGACGTATTTTGGATCTTTTCTGCAAAAAAGATTATACCTACCCCAGTTATCTTAGTCAAATTAAAGGGTCAATCTCGGAATCTCACGGAATATGCTGAATATCTGAACATACCTTTATTTTGGTACAAAAATACTCTCCTAAAAATCCCTATGATATCGTGTAAGAAAATATGACAAGATATGTCAAAAAATCAGTTTTTGCAAATATCTCGTTTCCTTCACTTTTAATTGCATTTATATTTATTATAAAAGTTGTAGAACACAAAATTCTTTACAAATTAAATTCTAAGCATTTTTTGTCAGACCAACGGATCAGATAATGAAGGGCGCAGAGTGTAAAGCACTTTACTGTATGTACACACCTTAGCACGCAATCAATTGTTATTTTTAGTCTAATATGTCATTTTTTACTTAAGTATTTGCAAAATATCACGATTGAGTTTGTGCTAAGGTATGTACAAACACTAAAGTGCTTTATACTTTGCTATCTCTATTATCGAATCCATTGGTATGACAAAAAATGCTTAATAATAAAAATATAAATGCATTTAAAAGTAAAGAAAACGAGATATTCGCAAAAAACTGATTTTTTTTACATTTGACCTGTCATATTTCAAGTTCCTTACACGATATCATAGGGGATTTTTAGGAGAATATTTTTTATACCAAAATAAAGGTATGTACAGACATTTAGCTTATTCCGTGAGATTTCGAGGTGAAAGTCTAAGTTAATTGTGCTATTACAATAGTTATTAACGAAAAACTGGTAAAAAAATAGCCGTCCTGCTTTTTGCCAAAATCTCAAAAGTGTAAGTAAAAGCTTAAATATAAGTTTCTAAAAGAACAAAAAGCTTTAATACAAAAGTTCTAGATTCTCGGAATTGTAGCTCCAATATTAATAATTTTTATTTAAGGTTGAAAATCGGCTTTCGCGCGGCGTTATCGGCATGTACGATCCGCAACTGTAGTGAGCATAGGTTTTAAATAATTTATTTTAGGCAATTTAAAAATAATTTATAAATTTGCCAAAATCTAGTGTCATCTAAACACTTCAAAGAATATGATTTTACGATAACAAAAGTTGTGTCAAGACGTTTCAAAAGTTAGTTATTTGTAAATAATTAGTTTTTTTTACGGGTTTTGGTTGTCATAACTTTATTAAGTACCTAAATGAGAAGAGCACCAAAGAGATAAAAATTTAAAGATCAATAATTTAAACTTTTATGCCACCTTTTATGACAGCAGAAACACGTAAAAACTAATAATTACCAAATGAAAAACTTTTTGAAAAATGTTGACACTACTTTTATTAAGGATCGCAAATCATATATTTTAAAGTGTCTAGATAACGTTAGAATTTTTTCAAATTGCATAAAAAAATTAAACCTATGCTCACTACAGTGGCGGATCGCGCATGCCGATAGCGCAACGCGAAAGCCGATTTTTAAATAAAAATTATAAATATTGGAACAATTCCGGAAATCTAGAACTTCAATACTAAAATTTCCTGCTCTATCAGAAGCTTTTGTAATATTTAAGCTTTTACTTACACTTTTTGAGATTTTGGCAAAAAGCAGGAGGGCTATTTTTTCTCAGTTTTTTGTTAATAACTATTGTTATTTTTTTGCAGAAAAAATATAAAATACGGCGTTTCCAGATGCCACTCCGGATCGTTTAAGCTCTTAACCATATTTTTAGGAGACTTGTAACTATTTTTCGCAGGAAATCACCTTCTCGACTAGACTATTTATGTTTGAACTGAACAAACTAGACATAGAGTAAATATTAGTTTGACTTTTTATTATTTAAATAATTACTAATACACATAAAGAGAAAAATAGGAAATATTAATTTTTTAAATAAGTATAAGAATACATATGATTTTAGTTTTATTAAAACACTTTGACAACAATATACAGGGTGATTCAAAGATCGACCACGAAACTTAAGGTGGTGATTCGCCATTATAAAGGAATGGTTCATCCCAACACATTTTTCAAAATGTCCATCGAGCCACCGGCCTGTTTTAAAGAGTATAGAATGGGCCATATGAATACACAGAAGCAAATGCTTATATTTACAAAATTTGACGTAACTACTTTACGGTGTATAAATAAAATTGTAAGTAAATGCTTTTGCTTAAAAGTATGAGCAAATGCTCATAATATAGAAAGATTTACCTCAAACGTGTGAGTAAAATCAAGCATTTGCTTACAAGTGCGAGTATTTACTTATAGGAAAGTGATGCTTCTATTCAGTAGCATTAGAGCTGTCACTGTAAGAAGTTTCGCCCGTTTTTTACACAGATGTTTGGTTAAAAGTAAAAATGGCTGATATGATAAATCTTTGAAATGAAAAATTCTACAAGCAACAGCGTACACTGCGAACGAGTGATTTTAAAAGTTTGTTCTGGTTTGAAGAGAAAAATGTGAAGTGGTGTCAAAAAGTGGCATGTGTCATATTCAGAATGTCATATTCTATCGAAATAAGATAAAATATACCGGTGGTGCCATTTAAAATATGAAAGTAGCAATTTCGATTAAACCGGAAGTAATAAAATACATTAATCAATCCACAATTATATCAAATAACGACATATCAAATTCTTTCAAAAACTTTTCTATCTTAAAAGGGGGCACCTGTAAGAAACACCCGGTATGCCTACAAATTTCTTCTTTTAACATTCTGATAATTTGTGCTTTAACTATGAGCATTTACTAGTTTTTATGAAGTATTCTGCCGTCCAATGGAAGGAAAAACACCGTATGTGAATTTATTTATAATAGGGAATTATTGGAATTCATATAAGGTCTAGCAGTAATAAATTTAGCAGTATTTTGACTTTACCCATGCTCAGTAGTGGTTTTAAATAAGGGAAACTTTATTAAACTTACGGCTATACTTTAATTGCACCAAAATACAGTAGGTCGTTTCCCTTCCTTATTTTGACATTTAAAAACGAAATGAGGTTAAGGGTTAAAGTAATTTTGGTTTATTTTCAAATTTTGTCTTTAAAATACACTAAAAAGATAGAACTTCTCCATTTGCAACTATACAAAACAAATAAAATAGACTATAAACAAAAACAAAAAATATTCCAGTTTTAGGTTAAAAATAATACAAGCATGTCATGTTGACCAATAATACTTCTTCACATAGGCGCGTTAAGGTTTAGCGGTATTAAATAAGGTTTTCCTTAATACTGCTAGCACTATTTGCCTATTTTAATAATTCCTTATTATACACATACGGTGTTCTTCCGTTAAACGGCAGTATTTGCTTGCAAATATAAGGTAATAATTATAATTCATATTGCATGAAGCAGTTGCTTTTACTTCTACCTTTTGCCCTAAGCATTTGCTTTTGCTACTACCTTATGCTTACAAGATTTACTAATTTTTATGCATATGGCGGATTATTTCATTAAGTGAAAAAGCTATTCCGATTTTCTTTAACTAAATGAAAACAAAAGTATAAACACATTTAAAATAATTTACTAGTTTCAATTTAGTTGCCTCACGGAGTTTACACGCACGCAATTCACTCATCAGCCACTTAATCTTAATACAAAGTGTCAAACATATTAATAAATAGCATTCTTTTTTACATTTTAAAGCAATCAGAGCGAAAAACTAAAGAGCTTATTGTTGTTTTTTTTACAAAATACCGCCATCAGCGTAAAATATCCGGGTTTTTAGACCATGACACCGATCGTATCTTTTTTGTTTTGTGGTGTTGATTATAGTAGCATCTGTTTAGAAAATTGATTTACAATGTGTGACCAGTGTAATTTAAATGTCGGAGCACAGTCACCATGAAATAATGGAAAAATGTATTATTTGCTAATATCGGGTGATTCATTTAGAGGTACTATTTCTGGTAGGTATTTTTGGATAGACCCCCTAAGGTCCAAATTTCAAACTGTCATGGTATTGGTGTTCAGTACTGTTTGTCAATTTATCTTGGAAAGACTTAGCCTCCAGCACAACGTCTAAAACTTGTTCAACTGTGTTATAAAAATCATCATTCTCCGAGAAACGTGTTTCGTGCGCTTCGGGAAATTTATGGTCCACGCATAATCGGCCTGCTATCTACCTACATCACCAAAATTTGAACTCCAATTTTCATTATTGGATAATCATTGACCAAATAGGCCACTTCAAGCACGTAGTGCAGAAAATATAGCGGCAATAGCTGAGACTGTACGCGATGATCCTGAAGAATCTATTTGTCGCTCGGAAATTAGACCTTAACAGACCAGTTAGGCGCAGTAAAGGCCAACATGTAAAAGCCATAATCTTTTAAAAATAAATGTAAGATATAGTCCTTTCGTATGATAATAAATATTACTTAATAAGGTTATTTTTTTTAAATTTTTATTATTATTTTTAAGAACCTTCAAATGACTCACCCCTTATAACATAGAACACCACCTTTTTGTGTTTTATCAAAGCAAATGAAACTAAGTATTTAACATTAAAAAAATAATCAAAATAATTAACTTGACCTGTTTATTTAATATTCGGTATTTGTTATTTATTATTTATTTGGGTCAAATCTAGTAATTGGAATTTGACCCCTTTCCTGACGATAGATTGATCTAAAATTTGGTACACACTCTTAATCTTGATGACAATACAATATAATACATTCTCTATGATTGCAATGTAAATCCAAGATGGCCGCCAATATGGTCAATATGGGTATCAAATGAAAAGGTTTGATTGGTAGAATAGAACTCAGTATGAAAAAATTAAAATCCAAGATGGCCGCCGCCACAAAATGGCTAATTACATATTTTTCCACAACTAGCTCAACATAAAATCGTTGGTTAGTTTTGGTTAGTTATAATGAGGCAATAAATGAACTAAATAGAGTGAGAAGTATCAACTAACAGCAACACTAAAAACATGAAAATAAACTATTTAAAAAAAAGTTTTTATGTTTAATGGTTTTATTGTGCTAAAAGCTAAAAAATAATTCAGTCTGATCAATACCCCAGATTGGTGTAATTTGGTAGCTGTAACTTACTAAATTATTTTTTAGCTTTTGGTACAATAACACCATTTAAAAACTTTTTTAAATAATTTATTTTCCAAGCCAAAATAAAAGGATGTAACCATCTACAAGAATAAGCTAATTCTCCCGATTTGACGGCTCCTGATTTCTTTCTGTGAAGATATTTAAAGGAAAGAGTTTATGAATTTCTTCCTAATACAATCCAAGAACTTAATTTTTTTTATCTTTTTGACATCCCATGAAGGCATATGCCTAAATACCAGAGTACCGTGGGTGTCGGGTTATTAGATGCTTAACCCATCTTCCCCCTGTTCCGTCAACGTTCTCCAAGCACTGAAACATGCAGTTATGAATTTCACAGCACCTTTTAGACAACGCGGCAGTGCCATCACGGTCGTTATTTTTAAATAACTGAGCGGAGGGCAATAAAGTTGTAAAAAAACGTCATTTGGAAATTCTTGAGCGTGGCTATTTTTTTATTATTTTGAAGATAATTATTTAAGGATAACGAAAACGAAAAATATACAGTGACCGCCAGAAATGTTAAACCATATGGAATACTTTTTTATTTCTCAAAATTTTTTATTCCTAACTAAAAAATCAAATAAGATTTTCGAACCCAAATAACCTGTACTTTCACACATATATTTATTTAACGATATTTTTACATTAATTAACAGATCAACATACATATACTTTCATATTATGAATTATACGGAAAGCAAAAACCACTTAACTGTGATTAATTACGCCGTTATTTCCGCAGATAGTAAATCCGTCAGACAGAACAATAGTTATGGTTATGGTGGTCATTTATTCGTAAGAAAGTCAGACGAGAGCGACGGTAAGTATGGCATAAATCAAGGTGTTACGCACAGACTATAATCTAAGTGATTAAACACACCCTTGAATTTTGGTACTGTGTAATCCACCTGTATTTTTAATAAGACTATTTTACTAAACTCTGTCCAAGT
Organism: Listronotus bonariensis; assembly: GCA_014170235.1. Taxonomy (NCBI): domain Eukaryota; kingdom Metazoa; phylum Arthropoda; class Insecta; order Coleoptera; family Curculionidae; genus Listronotus; species Listronotus bonariensis. Next base: position 61,900 of record JACEGR010001929.1, on the reverse strand, counting down.
TACATATCGTCGGTGCGCGTCTCAAATCTGATATGTGACATGCTTATCGTGTGGCACATATCAGGTTTGGCAATGGCACCGACGATATGCAAAATGTTAAACCGTGATCTACGCATGATATCGCGTTTCTGTACAGAGATTGGTTAATGGCAATGCTTTAGGTTTACAATTATGTTTTATTGCCTTTCAAAAATAGCTGTACAGAAAACGCGATTTTATGCGTTGAGCACGGTTTAAAATTTTGCATAATATTTACCTTGGACAGATTATAGGTGTTTTAAGCCTTGTTTTCAGAACTATGTCGTGTCGCCAGCGAAAATGAGGGGACCAATAGGAGCTAAGAATTTTTGACGGACTTCCCCACTCTTTTGTCGCCAGCGACAGCCTCTCGAGTTATATTTTTAAAAACGTGTCGCCAGCGACAATTATGATTTCACAGCGAGACGGTTCTTGTCGCAGCGACAGAGCATAATTATGTTCTTCCCGTACAACGACACGGCGGAGGGGATTGTCGCTGGCGACACGACGTAGTTCTGAAAACAAGGCTTTACACTGGCAAAATGTCATAGCAACCTCCTGTTTTCTACTGACAAAACTTCTATCTGCTGCTACCCTCAAAAAACTAACATGATGGGATTTCAGCGACTATTTCACTAGTGTTTTACACTGGCAAAATGTCATAGCAAGCTCCTGTTTTCTACTAGCAAAACTCCTACCTTGATAAAACCAACATGATGGTATTTCAGCGATAAAACTTAGTTAGGTTAAAGTAAAAAGGTTAAAAACTAATGTTAAATGGTATGTAAATTAAAGGTTGAACACTTACTCGTAATTCTCGTGAAATAGTCTTGTCGAATTTCATTCGAGAAAAAGGCAAAATATATCTACCTACATCGGGAAAAAATTGTTTGATAGTTTCTTGTATACATTAATGCATGTAATATCTACCCGAATTTAAATTACATTTTATTTTCAGCATGTATTACTGTATTAGTGCGTGCACTTTGATACAAACCAGATGTTTTTGATACGCGAGTATCACGACATGCTTATTATTTACGGAGAGACTTATTGCAATTCTAAAGAAGCTAGACAACGCATTTATAGATGGGTCCACATTTAATTTATTCTGAAACAGTACCGCAAAGTACAAAAAATTATAAACTTAATAAACCCTCTTGTGAACAATGATTTATTGCAGCAAAAAATAATCAACCCGACGAGTTTCTAGTTCCACGCCACTTGCCACCAGTTTTATAGCAGGCCAGAGACGAAATATAAGGATGTTTTTTAAGTACAAGTTTAAACAATGTTTTTTTTTATTTATCAAAAAATATGTAATCAGGCTCTGTCCGAGGCTATGTGCCTTCGAAGAGGTTTGTTTACTTTATCATTTTTAGGGTACTTAGCGGTATTGCTTTCAGAATGAATTAAATGTGGACCCATCTATACAAAGACCGTTTTCCTAATCGAAGGCTACCAGCTAGAAGAACATTCGTAGAAGACTCCCAAAGACTTTCGGACACAGGGAGGGTAGTGCCTAATTTTAACAATCGCGGAAGACATCGTGAAGTTTGGGTAAAAAGAACAAATTTTAAATTCAATTGACTAGGATTCGACACGGAGTACGGGAAGTACTGTGATTACTAATACGTTAAACTGTAACTCTATGAGATTCACAAATAACGTTTTGTTTTTTTTTGTTTTTGAAGTGCATCGTATCGTTTTAATGTGTGACTGATAATCGTGGGAATTAGTGGTGTGTATCGCCACGTATCGGTAAGACCAGTCATTATTTTTTAAGAAAATGTAATTAAAAAAAAGTATTAGCCACAAAAATTGCGAAAACTGTTCGTAAAAATTCGATGAATCAGTGGCGATCCTCGTATCGCAATTGTGTTGCAACATTGCCAAATGTTTTTAAAAAATAATTATTTACGTCTCACTTCAAAAACGATTGATTTTTGAACATAATTTATAATAAACTTTTTTGCTTAGAATAAAGTCATGAATAAATGACTTGATTTGATTTGATATATTTATTATTCGATGTTCAATAATTGTCTTTCAATACAGATAATCTAAATTTTTTATTGCAAAACCTATATATATAAAGACTCCACTGCGTTGAATAATCCTGTATATATTGTGGGTGGGTTGTATGAAATATACTGACTATTTCGCCATTCTTGACGTAAAAAACGCTTCTATTGTAAACTACCTACTGTATATTCGTTTTTATTCTGGTTCTACGTATCCATACTCGTAATTAATACACACATAAATTTGCCGTGTCTCGCCTTTAGAATTCTCTTTTGAGATCTCGCAGGGTGACACTTGAAATATCATAAAGCTTACTTTTAATCATCGTCATAAAGCTCTCTGCATTTTTTATGCCTACCTAAACCCTAGAAAATTAATTGTAATTTTTAGTTGTGGTTTCGCATTTGCAACAAAGAAATAATATTGTTGTAACGCAGATTGAAAATGGCAACTCTGTAAAACAACTGCGCTTCTAATGGCAAAAATTAAATTAAAAAGATAAAGTTAACCATCCTTTCCGATGATGTTTTTCAAAATAAATTAATAATAAATAGTACTAGCGTAAAAACCATACTACATTTTTCTAAGTGTATCAAGTGTTCTTAGTGTAGGGTATGGTTCTTAAAAAGTAAAAATGTTTATGCTTTTGATGACACAGTCCAATTTTTTTATTAACATCAGTGGTATAACAAAATATACCGTTAAAGAAATATTGTGTCCAATTTTTGCTAAAAAATACAGCAATGACAGCAATTATTCGGAAGCGTCTCAAAAAAGGTGGACTCAAAAAAATAAGTTGTTTTCCTTAGATAATTTTTACCCCAAGGTATCGCGGAGAGAAATTTTCTGAAATTTAATTCTTTTTTTTTTGCACACACACACAACACTTTAAAGTCAAAAATGCGGTTTTTGGAAAAGAAATCGGCTTGTTTGTTTTTTTTTAAGTTAGAAATATTGATTAAAAGAAAGTCTCCAGAGATACCTCGTAAATTATGCGTTTACGACCATGCGTAAAACGAAAAACCAGAGAGTGTTGATAAATTCTGTCCATTTGTCCGTTTGGCACACACGCGTCTTCCTTTCGTAACGACGGGTAACAATGTCTGGTGCCAAAGTCCACAAACCCGATTTTTCGCCCATGTTCGTAACTTTTATTTTGCTTAAATAGACTCTTAGCCAAAATTTTACAATGATAAAAAAATCAGTAGTTAGATACGTCTTCAACACGAGAAAATTAAAATTTTAACAAAATTGTCTATAGTTTTTGTGTAAATAATTTTTAAAGTTGATTAAAATTTATTCCACTAGTTGCGAGTTCAATCAACTTCACAATGTTGTGCTTATGTGAAAAGGGTCACGTTAAATAAATATTCCAAGAAAGAAACAAGCTATAGAAAAGGGATGTCGTAGCTTGTATCTTTTGTGACGTAGACACACTCCAAATACGTAATCGGACTATGCGGCGTTTTAAATAATTTCGTGGGCATTTCCACAAAAATGCAAATTTTGGCAATATTACAAAAATCTTGCAATTTCCGGGAAAATTTGAAGAGGAAGGAACAAAATCCAATCTATCTATACCGAAAATTTGTTACCTTAGGGGTACATGGATGGCTAAGGGCCTATTATAACCATTGGTAATTCAACCAGATTAGTGCCAACTTTCAAAACGTAAGTTATGGGAAGAGCGAAAATTAAAAATAAAACCTTCATAACACAAGGCATGGATTAGGCGTGGTTACTTAAACCGTTTCCTTGTTGTTAATTTAGCTCCAGTTCAGCTTACATTTTTACACAATATTCTGGGAATATTCCCCATTTAAAAAATGCAACAAAAAGTCTAAATACTCCACATCACCTTAAAACTTACTAACCTAATTACACATGGCAAAGAATCATTAAACAAAATCTAAACTTAGGAAACCACTATTGAGAAAGACCCGATAGATTGGTTACAGAAAACGACGACAAAAAATGAAATAAAAATAAAATTGTAGAACCTACTAACACGACGCGACCTTCAAGGCTTTTTAGATAAAACTTTGCTTGCGAAAAAAATCGTGTTTTGACCATATTATTATTTAACTGTAAAAATACCTACCACTCCTAAATTTCGACATAACCTTATCGAAATACAATCGAAGATCAAGAGATTGCAGTTTTGGAAGCAGAACCGAAATAAGCAGGAGCAACTGAGCAAAAAGCATTAAATCCAAAATATGTAATTTTGAGTAAAACACGAAAAACGTTTAAGAAGAGACATAGAGAAAACAAATATTTTAATATATTGTAAAATAGTTTAAATAATTATGTTTTAGAGAAATGTTTATATTTTGACTTAAAAATTGGGGATAATCGTAATTTTATGTAGTTTTTTTAATGGATTTATGTCACTTTGCTTAATTGATACATGGATTTATTTCGTTTTGCTCAAATAGTAGTTGGATTTATTGCTGTTTGCTCAAAACCGATTATTTTTTTTATTTACACAGGTTAAAAAGGTAAAAAAAACAAAATATTAAGCAACAAAGACATTTATTATAGATTTACATTAAATGTGTAAACCAACGTCATCTTCGAGACACTCACAAAGCTCTTCTTCTTGTTCTTCTTGGAGATCTTCCGTATTATTATTCTGCAAAATGTTTTTATACCACAATAGGTCCTCTTCTACTTCCCAGCCTTCTCCAAACGCTTGCAATAATAAATGTTTTAGTGATTTTTTCTTTTTTTCTTTAAGTGGTCTTCCAAGTTGTAACAGATCCATTGAAAGCTGTGAGTAAAATGCTTTAGCCCTTTTGTTATGAACGCGATACTCCATGATTGCTTTGTTTTTTTCTTCAGGATCTTTTTCAGTTTTAATTTTGTGTTTCAGACGAGTGCATAGGGCGCAACAATCAGATGCTGGAGATGAAAAACCAATATTAAATTTTGTTCTAAAAATTTGGTTAAACATAGTCGAGCTACAATGATCTTTAGTATCTGAACATTGCAAGTTGTACATTTTTTGTAATTTTGCAATGCTTAGGTGACTAGGCAAATATATCCTTTTTGATTTAGTTCTATTGTAGTGGCTTTCGCAGCCTTTCAGTTGTCCAATAAATTCAGTTACTTTTTCTTTCTTGCTTTCCGATTTGTGTGATATTTTATCGCCCCTCTGTTTTCTTGAGGAACAATATTATTTTTCTTTTTTTGGCAAACTGTATTTACTCTACGCTCAGAAATGCCCAGAACCTTTGTTAAGAATTTTAGGCACACTCTGGTAGGCCTAGTACCTGTGTACCACTTTAACAAAATGTAATGCCATCTACTTTAAATAGCCGCAAATATGACCTTTTATAAATTAAAAATTATAGAAACCGGATTTAATGCGTTTTTTTGTACCGAACTGGATTTATGCCTGTTTGCTCGGTTAAAATTTGGATTTAATGCATATTGCCCAGTTCGGTTAATTTAACATGGGTAATTTTATGGGATTTAATGCAATTTGATTAAGTTGCCTTTAGAAGATGATAAATTGGTCAAAATGCAGCGATTTGGTGTGTCCATCTCAAAAAAGCAAAAACGGATTTAATGCTTTTTGCTCAGTCGCTCCTAGCCCCGCATATTTTTAAACTATAGAGATGTTTGTCGGCCTGAATAACTCCTGCTCATCAACTGTGGGTAATACCCTCACATCATTTCATTTTAAAAATTTATTTAAAAATACTTCTTGCTTAAGCCAATACTGACATATAATATAGTTAAACTAAGATTTTAATAAATTTAAAATGACTCAGTGTTAGTATTTTTGTTAGCAATGATACATACAAATTAATAAACATATGGCTAAGTACACGAATGTACTTGTAAAGAACGCCTGTGGATCATGCTGATTAATCTGCACGAAGATGCGAGGAGTAGGCAACCTGGTCAGATGTACAAAAGAGTCAAATAAATGTTGTAATTTAAAAAGTTAGTCATAGAGGGGCTTCTTTAATTAAACCATTTTAAGATACATTTTTAAAATTATTAGTTGCTTTTTGTAAATACGAACTGAGCACGAGCAGCTTTCAAATCTCTCATTCGGAAAAAAAAGTGCTCAAAAACAACTTTGTTCAAGAGAAAATATTAGATAGGTAATTTATGTAACAAGTGCATAGTGATACTTTTTTGCCGAATGGAAAGTTAGACAGCACGGGCCGTTAGGCGAGTGTGACAATCCCATGAGTAAAAAAGACACTTTTTATGCATGTGTTACATGCTATATTTTTTCCTTCCGCATAAAAAAATTCCAAAATACCATTTTATACAGACATGTTTTATTTATCTAATAATTTTCAATAACTTCTATTAAATCTCATTTGCAAACTGTCAAATTTTAAAACTAGTGACACATGAACTCAAAAGAAATAATGACGAAATCAAGGTAACTTGACCGTTTGGTTCAGTTGATGTCGCGTTGTTACATTGCATAAATTAATATTTAGAGGTTTATTGTAGTGGGCATTGAAACAAAACACTAATTCAAAGTGTGAAAGAAGCTTGAAGTGTTAAAAGGTTACTTTTTGCAACACTTTAAGTAGTGTACTCAGAATGGAGTACTTTAACCTTCATGTTAACGATTTAAAAACAGCATTTTTTAACGGTCGTAGAAAAAATATATTATTATTAAATTTAAACATTTGTAAATTATAAGCAAAGGAATGTAATTTTAACTGTGTAAGTAGCAAGTAAAGGGTTTTTGAAGCCGATTTAACAACATATCTAAAATTATGCATTTTTTGAGTTGCGTCACTGTTCTTCTGATGAGCGAAATATAAATAAGAATTTGACAGTGACTTTTTAGTAGTCGTTAGGTACTCAAAGAATAATTTTTCTTATCTCCTGTGAAGTTTTCTATTTTGAGACACAAGTTTTACGAATTAGGAATAACAAAATACGAGGATTAAAAAATTACTTATGGACGAGGACGGAATGTTATTTATTTCCTACGAGTATGACTTTGCAGGCGAGTACTGTAAGTCATAAGGAGAGAAAATGAGTATTCCGTGCAAGTTGCATACTATACTTTTTTACGACTATTACGGTCGTATTCATCAGTTTCTCACTAACCTTATCAGACTGATAGCAGCTAATGCCAATGCCAAAAAGCATTGGAATACGCGACATTATCGCCTAATACGGTTTTTAAATAAAATATGTCTAAAATAAATATAGAGGGTAAAGTAGGAGTACCATCTGAATGTATTAAAAAGTGTCCATCGAAAAGAAGCAACTTAAGGTGGCGTCACAGTAGCAAGTGAAAAGGTTTTAACCAATGAGTAGTAATAATAAAAAAATGAAAAAGGAAAAAAATTCCAAAATCTTCGCACTGGCTACTGTACTGTCACATTCATTTGCTTCACTTTTTCAACTTGTCCGTTAATATAAAAGATAGCACTCCTCCCCTACCCTCCATACCATAAGATATTTTTATACTCATATCTGGTTTATATTCAATGTAACACGTTGTATAGCGAGGCTTATTATTTGCTCACAAATTTGAGCCCCCAAGAAATAATTACCGGCCGCGCCTCTTTGGGACATCCTGTGTAATTACACTCATGTGTTTTTTTAAATTTGTATTCCGTCCCTTTAAATTCCAATAACCTCGCCTAATATTTAAAACCTCCCAAGGTTGTGACCGCTAAAATATGTGTACAATGTGCCCGTATCGGGTCCATTACCAAACAATGATAACGTTTAAGCTGTTAACGACATAACCGTCTACTGTTAACACAAAAACATTTGGAAGAAATGATGCGTGACTCCGAAAATTTGAAGGTGTGTTTCGTGTTACGAATAGCCCATGTAGTGTAACACTGATTTACATTTACATGAAATACACTAGTGGAAAAAATTAAAGTATACAAAAAAAACCTCCAAATTTTTTGACGTTTGTCAAGTGGCTGTATTTCGCACTTTAAATTGCTTTTTTTAAGTTCGATACGACAACTTCTCGCTAAAATATTGAACTTTGAATAAAAAAGGATCTTTTTGCCTTTAATCATCAATCTTTCAGCAACCGCTGATCGCACAAGAAAATTAAGGAAGGTTTTGAAATCCTAAGTAAATTCTCCACAAAAATCGGCTATGGTTTTTTGAAAAAAAGTTGTTTTATACAAGGTTAGTTTATATTTATAAGGTTGCGATATATCCTCAACTTTTAGGCGGCTCGAGGTCGGGGACGCAAGGAAGGGCACTCCACGGAGAAAAGTTGGCAAGACTGGGTAAAATCAAAGCTGATGATCAATCCAGTGGCGTCTAGAATTTGCGCATTTCATTTGGCATTGTTTTGGAAGTAGTGTTTGTTGAAAGATGTAATTCCAAATGTTTTTATTTAAAGTAAAAGAATTTACAACTTAATAATAATTAAAAACTCTTGTGTAAACGGTTGTTCTACTAATACAATGAACTGTATATCTCCGGCACTGAACAACATTGCCGAAAAATGGGAGATGTGACGTCATAACACGTCAAAGCAATATGGCCGAATGTCGCGACCCTATATAGACCGACTTTGGTTTTATTTTTTACGTTAATTTTAAAAATCAAGAAAAAAAAGATTTTTAAGGCTTTTGGGAAAATCAGGCACTAAATTGAAAATATCGAGAAAACCAGTAATGTTAAGTGTCCCTTTTACAGTTCAATATGCCTACAAAACCGCACAAAATTTCAATTACATTCATCTAGCAGTTTTTTTATGTTTTATTCCATCGGATTTTTAAAAAATTATTGAAAGATCACGAATTTGACTTTAAATGATCATAATCTTTAACACAATGCAACAAAAAGTTTTAAAGTTTTTTAATGCATTTTTATTGATACAGTGTTAGTTGGGGTTTTCCTTAAAAATAATTTTTGTGTTGTAAATTAAAGGTAAAATAAGTACGAGATCCGAATAGGAGGCGACCCTCACCCATCTGTTTACCGAATAAAAATTGGTTTATATTGAAGATATTATTTAAACAAAGGTATCGCCATAGGATTGCCTAAAAAAAGGTCACGAACATATTTAATTTAAAAAAATAAACTGAAAATTTTTGACACACCTTGTATAAAAGCTACCCCTATATTTTTAAATACGTACGTATGCTAGTTATTAAAATATATATTTTTAAATAATACAGAATGTACCAAAATAAATTTAAAGTTTAAAATTTAAAAATTTACCACAGCTTTATTTATAAAATCGAAGCTATACGAAGCTACTAATATCCAATAAAAATACAGATATATCCAATATCCAATAAAAAATACAGAATGTACCAAAAAAAAAATTAAAGTTTAAAATTTAAAAATTTAACACAGCTTTATTTATAAAATCGAAGCTATACGAAGCTACTAATAGAATTGTACTGTCATGTCCAATAAAAAAATTAAAATAGACATTACACAGGGTCACTCAAAAATTTTAACTTATTTTTTTTTTAAATAATCTTAGCCTTGACCAAATTTTTTAGGTAACCCCATGGCAATACCTTTGTTTAAATGCTATCTTTAATATAAAACAGTTTTTATCCACTAAAAAGATGGGTGAAGGTCGCTTTCTATTCGGATCTTAGACTAAGATGTATTTTGTGACATTTATAGCAAGTAATTTAAAATATTTAAAACCCTTTGAGCAAAAAAATATTTTTCGTGATTTTGTTAAAGTAAAAATTTAACAGCTATTTTAAAATATTTTAATAATGAAAACTACCTTTCGAGCTATTGTTTATGTTAACATTAAGACATCATAAGATTTTTAACTACCTAGCAGACATAAATTAGCTTATTTAGCAATAAAACAGTTAAAATGATCTTCTAACCGAAACAAAATTGTTTAGCGAGCGGAAACGAGGAAACACGGTGCGTTATGCTGTTGCGGCCGTATTACAGCTTAAATTATACTAATTGTATGAATTAAATTGTTTTAAGGACGGGTCGCTTGAAATACATTAATTTAGATTTAAGACAGTTCGTGAAAGATTTTCACGATGAGCTTAGGAACAGTGCCGGTTTTAGCAGTAATGGCGTGCTAGGCGAGATTTCCGCGGTGCCTCTAAACGCTACTCAAACCCGTATTTCTGGGTAAAAAGAGCCTTACCTTTAAAATCGCGCGCCTTGTCACTAACAAAAAGCTGGTCAAAAGTGAAGACCAAAAAAATTGTTTTTACCTTTTAAAACGCGACCTTTTTTGTTATTTATTGCGCTCTTTCATCCTTAATCTGCGCTTTTTACGCCTCTACATTCACGACAAACCCACACATGTCAATAAACTTTACGAGTGCCTGCGGCGCCCCTTTTCTCTAGCGCCCTGGGTGTTCGCCCAACCGCGCCCTTCCCTAACGCCGCTACTGCTTAGGATTATCTACTAACACTCCTTTCGTTATATTTTTTCTACGACTGTGTCCTAATAAATACTAATAATGGATGATTCATTTGGAAGTACTTAAAAAAAATAAAACATTGAATAATTAACTTTATATATTTATTATCAAACGGAAGAACTATATCTTACATTTATTTTTTTAAGATTATGGCTTTCAAATGTCCTTAACTGCGCCTAACATGGTCTGTTCTTAAGCTCCAATTTCCGAGCGCCAAATCGATTCGTCAGGATCATCGCGTACACTCGCAGCTCCTGCCGCTATATTTACTGTATTGCGTGCTGGATGTGGCTCATTTGGTCAAGGATTATCCAATAATGAAAATTAGAGTTCACATTTTTTTGTGGTGGTACAGCGAATAGTCGGCTTAGTAGGCCGAATATACGTGGACCATAAGGTGCCCGAAGCACACGGAACACATTCCTCGGAGATTGACGATTTTCATAATACAGTTGACAAATTTTTAGACGTTGTGCCGGGGCTAAGTTTTCCCACGATAAATTGCCATTGCACATTTCCGAACACAAATATCATGACAGGTTGAAATTTGGAGCTTACCTAGTAGAAACAGTACCTCTAAATGAATCACCCCTTACTATGCGGATATAATTTTAAAGTAAAGGTAACAAAGTTAAATAGTATTATGCATACTGCCACTTATAAATAGAGGATGAGCCAAGGGAGTGAAGAATATTCTCAGTGCCATAATTCTTTATTTCTTGCAAAAGATATCTGAATTATTTTTTGAAAAAAAACTTAATATTAGAATGATGTGTATTATTGTTAGCAAACAATGGCGTAGCTAGGTCTGCAGGTTCCCTGTCGCAAAAACTACTAAAAATTGAGCCATAATCATTGGAAAAAAGTAGAAAATGTCGAGGAGCAAGAAAAAAAAATTAAAGAGCAAGAAAAAAATTGAAGAGCAAGAAAAAAGGCCCTCATCTAATGTTTTAATGTTATTTGCTGTCAAAAAAATTAAAAGAAAATCTATTGCAAATGATCAGTAAAAAAAAACTTTTAAATATACCAATAGGTAAATTTTACTTATTATATTAAAGTAGGTCAGTAAAATGACTTGCATTTTTTGGTTAATATTTAAAATAGTATAGAAAAATAAAGGCCGCCAAACCTACACATTGATTATATACAGGGTGTCCAGGAATATGTGGGCAATCTCTCGGATTTATATAGAACACGTGAAAATCTTGTGACAAGTTCCTTCATTTTTTTCTAATGCCTCTCTTTACTTTACTTTATTCTTGAATAACTTTAATAATACTTGGTATAAGGAAATATTTTTTAAATAAATTAAATACAAGTAAGGACTCCTTCAAACATTTGCCTTCATTATTTCGTCAGGGGCGAACTAACCCTTACACAATAGTCGTCATTATTTTTACAACCTGTATAATAAAGAAATAAAATTTAAGTATTTTGGCTAGCTTAAATCCTTAGCCAAAAAATAAGTTTTTGTTTAGTAGGGACATCTAAAAACATTTGGTTATTCTGTTGCAAATGGTAAGTATCAACGTAAAAACTTATAAAAAAGATAAGATTTTTTTATTTTCACGAAACTAAAAAATAGTGTTGCAGCATCGTGAAGGGTCCCATAATCTTCAATAATTAAAGCAAGAAAACGCATAAAATAAGAGGGAGCCTATGTTGAACCGACAAATAAAATTATTAAATACAACCCTATTTAATCAAAATGTGTTGTTTTTTTAAACTCTTCACTTTATCGATACCAGACACAGAAGTTTTTTTAAGCTAAGGGTTTTAGCTATTTAAAGTATTTTTATTCCTTTATTATACAGGGTGTAAAAATAATAAGTACTATTGTGTAAGGGTTAGTCCGCCCCTGGCGAACTAATGAAAGCAAATGTTTTACAAGGATACCATTTTAAGGAGTCCTAACTACCATTTATCATATTAAAAAATATTTCATTATACTAGGTGATAAAAAAGTTATTTAAGAAAAATCGATTACCATTGGCGTCCTTTAAAGGCACACATCTCTGTAAAAAAGGAATTTAGGCAAATATTTTATATGAACTTGTAACATTATTTTTATGTGTTCTATATGAATCCAAGAGCTGCCTAAATATTCTTGGACACCCAGTAAATTTAAGCTTAGACACCAAATGAATAGCTACGAGTACTTATCAATATTGACTTTGTATTAAATGATTTAATATAAAAAAACTTTTTGTCTATATTTTGAAAATTTCAGAAAACTCTTTGTAAGTTTAAATTTAAAAAATTAGGCCATTTTTAACTAAAGGTTTTTCTGAGTAGTAGCCGAAACTCCACTAACAAATTAAATTTAACTAAGGTAAAACAAAAATAGCCAAGCTTGTATTTATTACACTGGTCCCATAATACTCCTTAATTGCTTAAATATAAATGAATTGACTTTATTATACTTTAACATTTGCAAGATAATCGTGAGCTTTAATCTAAGCTCAGTTTAACATTAAATGAAAACATTTGAAGGGGAACGGTACCGCCATGCATTAAAAAGTCGAGATCTCGATAAAACTTAAATTCCCATAGACAGCACGAGACATCCAATAATTCTTCCCTATCTAAATTGCTGTGCGATTGTACGAAACAGCTTTATCGGGCGGTCTGTGTCTGTAAGTAAAACATGTTTTGGTCTAGCTAATAATCTAATTGCATTTCTAGTTCGAATCAATATAAAGCAGGCACAAAATCAATTTAAATACAGTGATGGACTTTATTTGCTTTGCTTTTTTTTATGAAGAAACCCTAAATATATAGCTTGAGCAAGACATAATTCATTCTGAAAGCAATGCCGCAAAGTAGTCAAAAAATCAAAATGTAAAAAAACGCTTTTGTGAACAATGACTAATTGCAGTATATTGCAAAACAAAATGGGTGACGGATATTTAAGATATTAAAAAATATATAAGTTTGACACCATGTATCTTAAAAACGAGGAATTTGCAGACCTAATTTTTTTAACAACATTCTGTAACATCCTCTATAAGTTGTATCAACATAAATAGGTAGCGTAAATTCAGGCTTTATAAGACCCTGTAAACGACAATACTTTATTTATTACATAAACAAGCTAGATACTGCCCCTATACACAGCACCTACAGAGGATGTGATCCTCTCCAGCACGCCCAAAACAAATTTATAACATCTTGTAGGACCTCCTCATAATACGGGCCGGTCCCATTAAAGCTTTGGCCACATATACCGCACCAAGGCCGCACCGAGCCCGGATTCATAATGATAGAGGAAAGTGTGACAGATTAATTTGGGAAAATACAAAAGCCTCGATAAAAGCACTTTTATTCCCCCAAAATTTAAAAAAGCACTTTTGTCAAGCTGGGAATATTGTTTATTTTATTATATTGTTTTATGTATGTATTTGTATATCTCCTTGTTTAAATAAACCAGACTACTTATCTCTGTTTCTTTTTATCCAAACTTCGCGTGTAGTATAGGTAAAACTGGGTTACCATATTTGTTAAGGTTTATTTAACAATTAGGTGTAATTTAAAGCGTATTATAATAGACTCATATTACTGCAATTTTACAATACAAAACTTTTTACACCGCATCCCCCTACATTTCACCAGCAAGACTCACGGCTGCTTTTATCTCTTTAGTTTTTGAAAACGGTAAAACTTGTCAAAATTCCATTCACATTCACATTTCCTCCACCATATATAAGTCCCAAATATAAGGCCGCCTGTCAAGGATACCCAAAAAAGAATATATATTCCATCAGAAATTTTCAAGTGACAACTTTTTGCACCGCATCCCCCTACATTTCACCAGCAAGACTCACGGCTCCTTTTATCCCATTAATTTTTGAAAACTGTGAAACTTGTCAAAATTCCTTTCACATTCACATCGCGATTCAAGAAACTGTATACTAAAAATTTCTATTTACAAATAATTCTTAATATAAAATATGTCATTATATAATACATATAATATATATAACAAATAGAGTACATTACTGGTGTTTAAACCGATGATTCTTTTTGTTAAGAATAGCGGTGAATGTGGGAAAGTACAGTTTTTCTGCACTTCTACGATTATAGAATTTACTGCTACTGTTACCATTTTCCTGCGATATTACATTCAAATAATGATTTGTGAGAGTTAAATGCAGTAATTTGCTTATGAATAAATCATGTATTTTTATTTTTAACGCAATAATGTATTTATTAATATTTTTTTATTTATTTAAAACAGTTTAAATCACTGCCTTATAATGAATTAGACATGGTACTTTATTATTTGAGTTACACTTTTAATTGAAGATATGTTCTGTAGTTTGGCGGATTTATTTAATGGATGGTATTTATTTGGGTACACGCCAAAATAAAATTAAAAGTACTAAAAAACCAAAAAAATTTAAACAAGTAAATAGATAATTAATAATCGACGTTTCGGTGGCAAATCTGCCACCGTTGTCAAGACAAATGGAATAAAAATAATAAAAATAAAAACTTACTATTATTTAGGTTTTAAAATTCAAAATTTTTATGTTTTTCTTGGATATTCTGAAAACTTTGACATTAAATGTCAAAACATGTTTGTTTGGTTATAGTGTCATAGTGACATAGATAACTGGTTGCTGGTGTATTGATTGTTTATTTTACAAAAAGGTGAATAGTTAGTTAATTTTTAGTCTTCCTGAAGATACTTCAGTATCAAGCAAAGGCAACCAAGTGTTATTTAAATTAACTGAAATTGATGCTACACAATTATCTTTATTTAATAATATATACGCACTTTCTTTGATTTTGCGTTTTTTAGAACAAAATTTCCTTTGCTAAAATGCTCGAAGCATCCCAGTTTATTCTATGATTGTTATCAAATGCGTGTTGGGAGATTTTTGATTTATGTAATTCTGTGTTTTTAATGTATGATCTGTGTTCTTTTATGCGTTTGGCTAATGGTCTACAAGTTTCACCTATATAAAACTTATTGCATTCGCAAGGTATTTTATAAATGACATTTTTTGTATTTTCATTTAAGTTGTATGGTTTTGTTTTTGTTAATTGAGATCTGATTGTGTTTTGTGTTTTAAAAATTGTGCGAATATTAAATTTATGCCCTATTCGTTGAATTTTATTTGATAGTCCGGGAATGTATGGTAAAAATAAATTTGTAATAGGTCTATTTTGATTTTGTCTTATAACTGGAGTTTCAAATTCAAGGAAACAATTATTTATAAAATCAAGAGGATAATTATTTTGAATTAAAAATATTTTTTAAATAATCTTTTTCAATATTTATATTTTGATTAGAACAAATGACTTTAATTCTATCAAATAGACTTTTTACAACTCCCTTTTTAACCATTATTGGGTGGTTTGAGTTAAAATTTAAGTATCTATTTGTATGTGTAGGTTTTCTGTAGATAATAATACACTTTTAACCATTATAAATCTAGAGAATTTTAAATAAAAAAACAAAGAACAATAATATCGTCGCTAACTAGGAATCTAGAATTGTTCTTCAAAAACAATTTTTCGAAGGACACTTTTTCGGATGAACAGTTATTCAAGTAGATAGTTATTGGAACTGGCAGCCAATTGTTCAAACGAACCGTTTTTCAATGATAAAAACTGACCGAAATTAACTTGATGTATAGGTCATGGTCACTCTTAAATTTTTATTTAATTTAATCTTGACAACGGTGACAGGCTTGCCACCGAAACGACGAAATTAAAATCTTTTGGGTTCTTTCTTTATTTTCTTTCAGTCGGCTGGCCAGTTTATACGGGTCAATAGGGCTAAACAGCTTCCTACACCCCGAGATCAGGACCGAAGAGGTCTCATTTTTCGTAGATTTTGGGTGTGCCCAACAAATTACCACAGAACAAAAAGTATCAATGTCGCACAACGATTCTTACTCTAAATTGATAACGTTCACAAAATTATAAATCGGTATTTAACCTTTATTAAACTCTGCGAAATTGTGAGTATTTTCAAAATTCCCATGTTTTCTTTCCCAACAATATTTTATGGTAACACTACTACACTCAAAATATAAAATTAAAAAATATTTTCACTTTCATAGTAAAAAGCGTGGGGTGCTTAATATATTAAATGTTATAATTATTATATTTGCCAATATCTATGATGGAAAAGTTATGAAAAATAGTAAAATGCACCCCACGCTTTTTACTATGAAGTGAAAAATATTTTTTTAATGAAAAATTATTTTTTAATTTTTAGTTCGGTTGCATATAAAAGCGTGTTTTTTAGTTTTTAAACTATTAATTATTTTTCATTTTTTAGTTCGTTATATTGCACAAAATTCTTAATATAACAGTAAATTAGAACATACTATTTAATTAAGCAGCAAAAAGAAAATAACCAGCCCCCTATGAAATGACAATGGTAGCAAATTTTAAAATTTGCAAAAGATTGCAACTCACTAAAAATTTCTTCTTCATTAAGTAGCAAAGTTTCAAATTTTGCCAACAGATGGCAATCCAGGAAATGTTTGGACCGTTGCCAACACTTTGCAATCCACTAAAAAATTTCTTCCTCATTTAATAGCAAAGTTTGAAATTTTTCCAACAGATGGCATCCTAGGTGTTGTTTTTATAATATAATGGAATTTTTTTTTCCTGGCGATTAAAAAAAAGATAAAGGGATACTGTTTGCAGATTATTGCATTGTCATGGGTCCTTAATACGTGTGCAAAGTTTCAAAGAAATCGAATAGCTGGAAGTTGGTTAAAATTAGGCTCAAAGATTCCGTTACATAGGCAGCCAGATAGATAGTTACAACCCAAGTTAATAAAAGAATAATAATTTTGTAACAAAAAAACATAAAAACTTACTTTTAACGTCACACTGTCTCCAGATGCCTTAATCATATCAATAATTGCTTCTCTAGGACTTTCTTCTACAGGTACACCATTAACTTCTAATAGCTTATCACCTGGCAATAATCCAGTTTCGTTATGATGCTGCACCATTGCTCCAGGTTCCGCAAATATCACAGCTTTCATACTTACACCACCTGAAACAATAAAATCAGAATTAAAAACAGCTATAATACAATAATTAGTAAGAGAGCTGCTAAGCATTTTTAAACAGGTATTTGAGGCCCAATGAAAATCATTCACAACGGTTTTTTAATGTTATTTGAATATAGAAACGCACAATAATATCGTCTGTGGTGCCCACTGAGACGCCACTGCACCCACGAATACTAATCTAGGCAAAGCTTTACAAGCGCCTTATTAAATTAAATACGTGTCCCAAATTTTATTCACATCGGTTAAAGGGTTTCTAAGATATTTAAAAGATACCTACTTTCTTTGAAAATTTTAAAGCTAAAAGCAAGTCCGAGCCTATGTTCATAAAAACTTTTTTAATAAAAAGACATATAGTAGGGGAGCCCATGATGATAAGAAGATAAACTTCAACTTCAAAAAGGCTTTATTGTTCTAAGTATAATACAATTCTCTTGAATAAAGCAACAAAAAAAAGTCAAGAGGTCAAATGTGTACCATTTTTTATAAAAAAAATATTTACCTTAAACCCCTCATGGACGACGCTGTTAATAATTAGTTTTTTTCTTGTATGCCAAAAAATGAGTTTTGGTGCATAGGAAGCGTCCCCCAAATTTCATATCAGTTATTTTACACAGCTTACCTTCTAAATTATTACTGTTTGACCTTTCTAACACCATGGCTCTGCGTAAAGAGAACCCAAAATCGCTTCTAGGTGGTTTTTGTCTTTGCACTACAAGAAGACGAGGTTTAGGAAGTACCATTGGAACGATGTCGGGAAGAGGTAGATTGACGTCATCAAAATTTGATGTTCTTGACCACCTGAAAACAATAAAATTTCATAAAACACTGACGGCATACACGAATCGTTTATTTCAGAAACCTGCTAAGTGCACTTTATTAAATTTTCGGTAACCGTCAAAAAACTTCATATTTTTAAAATTAATAACAATTTTGGCCTAAAAAAATTAGAGTAGTACTTAGGGGTCGTCCATAAATAACGTGAGGTGTTTTTCCATATTTTGGACCCCCTTCCACCTTAGTGAGATTAAGTGAGATTTATGATGGGAATACATACTCCCCCTTATCTAATCTCACGTGAAATTTATGATGGGAATACAAAAGTCTCAATTTCTCGAACCGAAATTGATTTAGTCCTCAAAAAATGTTTGAAGAGCAAAAAAAAAAGGTCGTCCATCGAAAAGCAACATCACATTTTTTTGGGGGAGGCCTGCCCCAAAATTTAATTTTCCCCTTTTACCAACACAAAAATTACGTGAGATTTTCACAAACCCCCTTCCCCGTCCCCCCATCGTGAGATTTGGTGAGATTTTCTTTGACCCCCCATAAATGTCTCACGTAATTTATGGACGCCCCTTAATACCTTCTCTAAAAAGATGTTACTTGTAACAGAAAACAAAACACTGTAGTACAATACTATTGAACCCCTTAGATACAGCGTTGAAATCGGGGGTGGCCCGGTGGGATGGGGCGGGCACACCTACCAGAGCAAAAAAAATCCCTCCCCGAAGAAATTTGGTTTCAATTCATAAGCATGAATATAATTTCAAAGTATACATTTTTTTGTTCTTAAACTTTTTGAAGGTAGCAATTGTTTTAATTTGGTTACCTCTCCCTACTACTACCCTTCCCTCCCCAGAAAAAGAATCATAATTCAACACTGCTAAGATCTCTTACTTTCAACCCTGAACTCTACCAAACATCTGTTTCTGCTTCCCTTGGTCGATCGAACCAGGGCTCACTTACTGTATATTGAGGGAGCGGTTGTGTAGCTGTCACTGATATGTCAAAAACGCAGACCTTGGTCATATATTAGGTGGGTTCGAGATACGCACTATTTTTACTTCATAAGTACCTAAGTGAACTCTAAGAGCGTTGGATAATTTTATTTGGAGTGAAAAAAGTAACTTGACAAGCGTTCGGCTTTCCAATAGGAAGTGAAAAGTGCTCACTCCCAGTAGTTCCGTATCATCGGCAAGAGTGTAAAGTGCGGACATGCGCATTTAATCACTTTTAATTTTTTGATATTAAATTTAATGAAACGTAATTAGGCATTCATATTTTGTCCCTTTTTGCACTTATGTAATACCAGAGTTTTATAAATTACAGTAGAAGTAATTTAAAAAATTTAGATTATAAATATTAATATTGACAACCAAAGATATTTTGCTCTTTGGTACAAAAGCGTTCGATTTAAAGGATCGCACACCACAAACTTTAGGGTCACGTGATAAAAATCTACTCCTACGCCACTCCAACTTCGTCAACAATCCCGAACCCAGCTACTATCGTTCCAAGTTTCATCAAAAGATACCGAACGGTTTAGAAGTTAAAAGGGGGACGACTGTATAATTAGCAATGATAAAAATGTCTGGCATTAAAAAATATATATGTTTGGTAAACCTACAAGACAAGAAATTAAAAACTAGGTTTCTTAAAATGTTTTTAAAATCTTGGACCTGTACAGGTAGGATGCGAACTAATAAAAGCAACCACTACCACCAGCCAGACAACCCAGGGTCCTGCCAGAAGATAAAGAAGAACAACATATCAAAGAATCAGCTGACCTTAAATTCTTTTTGAAAACTTTGCTACCTCCTATACTAGTAGTAAATATGCTGCTTTGCCAAAAACATAAGTCAGAACTTTTGTACAAATTATTTTCCACGCCTAACCTTTGAAATAATTATTTCTACCTCTAAAGAAAAGGTCAAACTATTTGCTAAACAGTTTAATGTCAATTTAACCTCAAATTCCACGTAAAATGTTCGATATAATCTTTAACGTTAAACACTACAAATCTGAAAGTCAATACAAATTACTCTCTAGCTATATTTATTGGCCTGACGACTGCTGACCGCAAATTATTTTGGAGTAAGGTAAAGATCTATATCTATTTTTCTTTTTGATCATATAGAATTATTAGACTCAATGCGATAAAGAAATAATAAATGAATTATAACTAAAGCTATAATCCTTGTAAAAATAAGTATTCTTGACAAGCAGTCGAAATCATTATCCAGAAATGAGCTAAAACTCCTTACTGCTTATTATTTTCTTATATTGCAAGGTAGCATTCGTCGGAACGTTTCCGATCTGGCGATGCAGATTGTCACATGCCATTTCTATTTCTTATAAACATTTTTTTTGGGTTTTTGTTATCGCCTACACCGTACTGATGAGAACCAAAACAGTTCGAAGCCGGTCTGCGGTTGTTGATCTCAATTAACTCCACAGAAAAACCTTTGACTATTGTGAAAATCTGCATCGCCAGATCTGACAGCGTTCTGACAAATGCTCCCTTGCAGTGCAAGGAAATAGCAAGCAGTAAGGAGCTTTAGCTCTCTTTCATTGTTGTATAAAGCTGTAATAATAAAGGCTTTAAATCTGTTTAATTAATTTTATTAGTAAAATACTTGCTAAATTATCGGGGTTAATATAGAATATTAGGATCATTTAAAGACAATCTTACCTATGGAAACCTTGTGATTCTCCCACAGGGCTTAACGAAAAGGTGGTGTTGCAAACGAACTATTTGTCGTATCCGTTAAACTATCCGCACTAGGTGACGTCGAAGTGATCACCAACAACTGACTACTCATACTTTTTACACTAAATCCATTCTGGCCAGGTACATTTTGATAGGCAAACAATTCGTTCTGCAACGTGTTTTTGACTAAATTCACATGATCATGCTGATCCGCAGAATCATGGCCATTTTGCCCATTTTGACTATGGTGACCATTGTCTTGCGTTAAGGTAACTTTAGGCGTTTTAAGAATACCCCGCTTTGGGGGCTTCGGAGGTAAAGGCGGTCCATTTTTTTGGTTAATAGAGTTCAAGCTAGTTTCCGAGCTATCCGATTGGGTGTATCCACTTTCGAAATTATTGGACTGATTTGGTGATCCTGGAATAGTGGATGTTAGCGAATCTGTTCTTTCTAAGCTTGCTAGAAAACTGGCTGTGTAATCTGCGGTTATCCCGGATGGTAGTTTTTCTTTGTCTTTCCGACGACCACGTAGTTTAATAGATCGTCGAACCTGTAAAGAATAAAATAAATTAAAATATCTGTTAAGCATTTAATTTGTAAAAAAAAACAAAACATTAGGAAACTGTAAACATTGTAAAAAAATCTGCTACAGCTAAAAAACCAATTAACTACAGGTTCCAAAAGAGTCTCTCAAAATTTGATTGCCTTTGTAACTTTAGTTTTTAAACATCCCTTAAAAATTGCGTCATTAGCTATTCAACAAAAAAGGATATTAATAGGGAATAATTATTATTTATTTTTTAGTTTTATGTGTCGTTTCACATTGGAAAAAAGCTTCTCCTCCCTACTTTCCAAATAGTATCTAATTTTAGTTTGTGAGACCAGAGGCGGCGCGGCGTGGGCCGCATCTTAGCTAATATTATTGACAAAAAATGTACGCCAGTGACTTTTTTGCAAGTTTTATATTTTTTTCGTATAAAACACCATAAAAGACAACTTTTTTCGTCCTCATATTTTTAAGTAGCTTGCTTAGTTTTCCAGAAAAAAAAAATCGCTAAACTTCATAATCCTGAACCATACAAGAAACATTGGGGCATTTTTATCTTTTAAAATTTAAGTGTTATAACTTCTTATTAGCAATTATGTTATAACAACACCTAATGCTTAATTAAATAACGTTTATATTTAATCTAACAAATTTTACTAAATTAAGTGTTTTATAAATTTTTAGCTTTTTTAAAAAGTTTAACACCCGGTATCTTGATAACGAAAAATTTGGAGACCCATTTTCATATAAACTTTTTTTATTAAAAATTGCTTGAGAATACGCCCTTAAATTTTCTTACCGCAATTAGGAAACACCCTGTGTAATCCTAATTTGATTAATATCTAAATATTTCTGAAAAATGACAACCAATTTTTGAAATAATTATACAGTGAGGTCCTAAAGTCCACCTCTCTAACTTCTGAACCGTTCGGTATATTTTAATGAAAAAGCAAAAAATAAACCCCTTAAAAAAAATAAACCGACTTCAAAAAAATAAATAAAAGTCACTAAAAAGTTAAAAATAATAATAATAAAAAATGAATTCGGATAATAACATGTGTGCTAAACAACTAAATGTTTTTTTATCTTTGGACAAACCACGAAGGCTGAAAGCCTAAATACTAAAGTACCGTGGTTGTCTTAAGCGAGGTAAGAGGAAGTTTGTGGACTCGGGACTTAAATACTTGAAGATTTGGGGGAAGGAACGACCTCCGCGGGCAGCAGGTTCCACATTTTATAAACTCTAGGAATAAAAGAACGAACAAAGTGGGAAGTTCGGGACCTGTCCAATTGGACCGTATAGGGATGCATACGCGCGGCACCACGAGTTTCCCTGGTGGGAACCCCGAGTGGGGGAACTATTTTGGACAATTCTTCAGAGCAGAAGCCATGGAAGTACCTATAAAAAGCGATAAATCCCCCACAGCCCGACGATGGGCAAGAGAGGGAAACCTTTCTGTAAGTGAAGGATCATTAATGAGACGAATAGCTCTTCTTTGGATGGAGTCAAGAATGCTTAGGGTTGTGGGGGACGCCATGCCCCAGATATGAGAACAATATTCCAGGGAGGTCGGACTTGGGACACATACAAAGTGTATAAATTAGAAGGGAAAAATACTTTTTGTCTCGAAAGAGAAATCCAAGCTTTTTGAAGCTGCCGTGGCTATAGATACAATGTGTTTATGCCAGTTAAGGTTACTTTCAAATGTGACGCCCACAAGATTGAAGGTGTCTGTGCTCTGTAAAACTTGGCCGTTCATAAGTAGAGGATGAGTATTTAATGACTCTTTTCGCGACAAGGAACATGATTGTGTTTTGGATGCATTAAAATGAACGAGATTTTTGGCGCCCCAATCCAATATTAAATGAGGATCCTGCGAAAGAGATATCTGCATCGCTCTGCGTTTGTTGTCCAAATCAGGTTTAGTGATGGGTTTAGGAACCCAAAAACTGGAGTGAAGGGTACTATCGTCGGCGAAGCTATGAATGGAATTAGTTGTGGACGAGAGAAGGTCGTTGATGTGAAGAAGAAACAATGTTGGTGCCAGAACTGAGCCTTGAAGCACTCCAGCATTTACTTGGTGAAAGCTTAAAGAATGGCCGCCCACAATAACTGATATACGTCGATCAGCTAGATAACTAGAGAGCCAAGTACAGAGTTTAGTTGAAAGACCATAGGAGGGAAATTTATTAAGAAGTGTGGCATGCCAGACCTGATCAAAAGCTTTGGATATATCAAGAGCAACGATCTGGGATTAACCTAGAAACTCAAGAGACTTATTCCAGCAGTGTGATACGAAGGAAAGAAGATCTGCTGTAGATCTTTTGTGGCGAAATCCATACTGCCTGCCATGCAAAATTTTGTGTTTTTCTAAATACTTAAGAATTTGTGAATTAATGAATTTTTCCATTGCTTTACAAAGAACTGAGAGAATTAAAATTGATCTATAGTTAGATGGAAGAGATTTGTTAATATCTAAATAATCAAAAAGCTTTAATACCATTGCATATGTTATTACCAGACTTCCTTTTTTTATGTTTTTTCTCATTTATTATTTTTAACTTTTTAACAGTTTTATTTATTTTTTGAAGTCGCTTTAATTTTTTTAAAAGTATTTATCTTGTTATTAAAAAGTTATTAGTTATATCCTAAAGTTTAAAAAGGGATAATACCTTTTTTGCATTTTTTCTCCCCAAGGGCGACGGTAGGTAAACACTTAACCATGTTTATTTGGACTATTAGCACAGCTTATGGTTAAGCTGTGCTATTAGACAGAGTTGGGCACAATACTGAAAATCGGTATTCGAATACGAATACCGGAAAAATAAAGTATTCGAATACTTTTTGGTTAGTATTCGGGATTCTGTATTCGAATACTTTGGAAGTATTCGACGAATACTTTTTTGAGAATTCAAATACCGGCGATCCGAGTATTCGAATACCGGAATGTGTAAGCAGTATTCGAATACCAAAATTGTCACGAGTAGAATATCAAAAGGAAAAAATGAGGTTAGGACCTTTTTGTGTAGTCTTCAAATTTTTAATCATCGGTTTTTTCTTTTTCTAGTATTCGAATCTTTTTTTCCAGTATTCGAATACGAATACCGGAAAAAGAAAGTATTCAAATACCGAATATTTCAATACTTGGACGAAAAAAGTATTCCAATACTCGATATTCATGAATACCCAGAATCGGTATTAGAATACTGGAAACGAAAAGATTCGAATACTACTAAACAAAACCTATTACTAAAATATTGAAGAGCAAAAAAGCCCTTATCTCACTTTTTTCCTGTTTTTGCTTCCCTTTTGATATTCTAATCATGAGAATTTTAATATTCGGATACTGCTTACACTTTTCGGTATTCGAATACTCGGAACACCGGTATTCGAATACTCAAAAAAATATTCGTCAAATACTTCAAAAGTATTCGAATACAGAATCCCGAATACTGAGCAAAAAGTATTCTACCGAATACCAAACACACAAATGTATTCGAATACTATTCGAATATCGGCAAAATGTATTCTGAATATTATTCAGAATACTGAGTATTCGAATACGACCCAACTCTGCTATTAGATTATTTTAAAATGCCTTACAATTATTTGGTGGTCTATAACGGTTAAAAATTACATTATGCAATAAAACGTAATAGAATATATTATATTACACATAACCGTTACTATGTTTATACCAAACCCACAATAAGCAAATACCTCAACAAGTGCACTTTCCATTGTAATTAGCATTTTAATGTTAACATTGGTATATTTTAAAGAAATATCATTAACTTATATAATAAGCGGTTAAATTGGTTCATGAATTACAAATTGGAATTAATCATTGTTATTGAATATTTTGATTGATATTAATAACAATGCACACAAACTTTTATTCGATAATAATTCGTATGATTTGATTTTTAATTGAATAAACTAAATAACATTGGAAGAAGTAGTCCATAGTGCTATGACGTTGCAATGTATAGATGGGTCCACATTTAATTCATTCTGAAAGCAATACCGCAAAGTACACAAAAAATGATAAAGTAAACAAACCTTTTCGAATGCACATAGCCTCGGACAAAGCCTGATTACATATTTTTAGATAAATTATAAAAGATAAAATTATTTTTAAGGTAAAACACATTAAACGTATCCTTTCTTCCCTTAACACCAAGAAATCGTCTGGGCTGGATGGCATACCATCAATCGTTTTAAAAAAATGTGCTCCAGAACTTGCACCAATCTTAACTCGGCTCTTTCGAATTTCTTACGACACAGGTATCTTTCAGGAGAGCTGGAAAGCTGCACGTGTTCAACCTATTCCCAAGAAAGGATCTAAATCTCTTCCATCTAACTATAGACCAATTTGAATTCTCTCAGTTCATTGTAAAGTAATGGAAAAACTAATTAATTCACAAATTCTTAAGTAGTTAGAAAAACACAAAATTTTGCATGACAGGCAGTATGGATTTCGCCACAAAAGATCTACAGCAGATCTTCTTTCCTTCGTATCACACTGCTGGAATAAGTCTCTTGAGTTTCTAGGTGAGTCCCAGATCGTTGCTCTTGATATATCCAAAGCTTTTGACCAGGTCTGGCATGCCGCACTTCTTAATAAACTTCCCTCCTATGGTCTTTCAACCAAATTCTGTACTTGGCTCTCTAGTTATCTATCTGATCGTCGTATATCAGTTATTGTGGACGGCCATTCTTCAAGCTTTCACCAAGTAAATGCTGGAGTCCCTCAGGGCTCAGTTCTGGCACCAACATTGTTTCTTCTTCACATCAACGACCTTCTCTCGTCCACAACTAATTCCATTCATAGTTTCGCCGACGATAGTACCCTTCACTCCAGTTTTCAGGTTCCTAAACCCATTATTAAACCTGACTTGGAAAACAAACGCAGAGCGATGCAGATATCTCTTTCGCAGGATCTTAATTTAATATTGGATTGGGGCGCTAAAAATCTCGTCCATTTTAATGAATCCAAAACACAATCATGTTCTTTGTCGCGAAAAGAGTCATCAAATACTCATCCTCTACTTATGAGCGGCCAAGTTTTACAGAGCAAAGACACCTTTAATCTTGTGGGCGTCACATTTGAAAGTAACCTTAACTGGCATAAACACATTGTATCTATAGCCACGGCAGCTTCAAAAAAGCATGGATTTCTCTTTCGAGCCAAAAAGTATTTTTCCCCTTCTAATTTATACACCTTATATGTGTCCCAAATCCGACCTCCCTTGGAATATTGTTCTTATATCTGGGGCATGGCGTCCCCACAACCCTAAGCATTCTTAATTCTATTCAAAGAAGAGCTATTCGTCTCATTAATGATCCTTCACTTACAGAAAGGCTTCCCTCTCTTGCACATCGTCGGGCTTTGGGGGAGTTATCGCTTTTTATAGGTACTTCCATGGCTTCTGCTCTGAAGAATTGTCCAGTATAGTTCCTCCACTTACGGTTCCCAACAGAGAAACTCGTGGTTCCGCGCGTATGCATCCCTATACAGTCCAACTGGACAGGCCCCGAACTTCCCACTTTGTTCGTTCTTTTATCCCTAGAGTTTCTAGGTTGTGGAACCTGCTGCCCGCGGAGGTCTTTCCTTCCCCACCAAATCTTCAAGTATTTAAGTCCCGTGTCAACAAAGTCCCTCTTACCTCGCTTAAGACACCCACGGTACGTTAGTATTTAGGCTTTTAGCCTTCGTGGTTTGTCCAAAGATAAAAAAAAATAATCAAAAATACATTGCTTAAACAGGTATCACCTACTTAAAAAACCATTCTCTTATTTCGCCTCTGTCCTACTATAAAACCGGTTGCACGTGGCGTGGTACTAGAAAGTCGTCGGGTTAAATATTTTTTGCTGCAATAAAGCATTGTTTACAAAAGGGTTTCTTTACTTTATCATTTTTTGTGTACTTGGCAGCATAGGTTTCAGAATAAATTAAATGTGGACCCATCTTTAATCGAAACCACTCATCAAAACCACTGTCTTTCCCCACTAAATAAAAAAAAGTTTTTTTTAAACACTTAATTGAGGTTGTGTTTAGGCTGATGATGACCATCTCTATGGTCGAAACATGTCCCTGAATCTTGGAATAAATAAATTTAGAAATAAAGAACATTTAGTGGTGAAAGACAGTGGTTTTATTTGTCGATTAAATAATAATAATTTTAAAAACTATGTTGTAGGAAGCGAAATACGAGGCGAAAAAAATAAAAATAAATAGTTAGTTGGCCAAAAGGTTTTATGAAAAAAATATATACCTATACCTAATATGTGTCACAGGATAAGCATGTCACATATCAGATTTAAGGCACGCACCGACGATATGTGGACATATCTAAGCACTTTTTCTTTTTTGATATTTCAGCTTCCTCAACAAGTAGATACTGGGATAAGAAGTCACCTAAGTGAAGAATTCAGACAATAGAAAAATAGGCAAAAAGATATTTAGTGAAAAGACGCTCCAGGTCAGACAGGCGAAACAGACACAAACAAAAAACAATAAATAATCCCACTGATTTCAAGACTTAATATTATTTGTAAAATTCCCTTTTAGCAAATGTAATACAAAAGTGGTTATTAAAAATTCCTCACTAGTTGATTATTTTTAATGCCTGATTAACATACACACACAGGCACACTTACCAAAATATTCTAATTTATTGTGTAAATAAATATTAGTAGTGGAACTGTGTCTATGTAAGTTGGCGTCATATGGAAAACTTTTTTATTATTAATTTTACAAAGAAAAGTTATTCTTTATAAAAAGTTCTGCATCGTCAAAAACCTAATATGAAATCATCAGATTTTAAACTATGTCAGTCATCTACGAGGTGTGGCCAAAATTTAATTTTTGCTTAAGATTAAAGTACCTGTATTTTTGCTAATATCGAAAATTATTCTAAAGAAAAGATGTTAAGAATTAAAAATTACTTCTAAATATGCAACTTTGTTTATTTCCAAAAAAAACTTTTTTTATTTTTTTCCGCGATAATAAAAAATTCTTATGTAGGCAAATTGGATTCAGGGTGATTTCACTGGCAGTAACGTCGGTAAGCGGTCTTCGATTAATCACGTAAGACTTGAACGGGGGACGAAGGGTTTGGAAAAAAATCACTTAACATCTCTAGGGGAAGGAGGGTGTAGTAAAAATCTCACATGTAAACGATTCTTGTCAATTTACGGCAAAATATCTAGTCCTATAGAAATTCATTTTTTGAGAAAACTTACCGTGGGAATGTAAACTTTTTTACAACATCGGAAAGAAGAGATTTCAACGAACAAAAAGCTTACCGACTTTTTTGAAAATATCGATATTATGACATGTGAATTTTCGATTGAAAATAAGAGAATATTTTCAATATTAAGTCAAAAAATAACAGTATATTTGGGACAAATAAAAATACGTTTTTACCAATATTATACTTTAAATAGTGTTCCATGGCGAAATCAGAGATTAAGAGAGTAACTGTATTCATTCTATCCCAACTTCTTAAAAATGTTTGATAATTTAATTCAGTGCGCAACAAAAAGCTGTTTTTCTTAAAATAATCCTCAATTATAGCCCAAGTCGGCACATAGGTAGTCAGGTACTCTGTTCTACATAGCCCAACTCGGCACAGAAATTATTTGTATCTAGGTATGTCTAATAAAACAGTTATTTTATTTTTTAATTTTCTTAATTAAACCTAAGACTAATATACACTTAAGAATGGTTAGTTCTGGTAAGCAACGCTTTTTTTAATTCCTTAATTAAACCCAAGACTAATACACACTTACGAATTATAACCCAAGTCGGCACATACTTAGTCAGGTACTCTGTTCTACATAGCCCAACTCGGCACAGAAATTTTTTGTATCTAGGTATGTCTATTAAAACAGTTATTTTATTTTTTAAATTTCTTAATTAAACCTAAGACTAATATACACTTACGAATGGTTAGTTCTGGTAAGCAACGCCTTTTTTAATTCCTTAATTAAACCCAAGACTAATACACACTTACGAATGGATAGTTCTGGTAAGCAACGCCAGCTTTTTAATTCCTTAATTAAACCCAAGACTAATACACACTTACAAATTATAGCCCAAGTCGGCACATACTTAGTCAGGTACTCTGTTCTACATAGCCTAACTCGGCACAGAAATTATTTGTATCTAGGTATGTCTAATAAAACAGTTATTTTATTTTTTAAATTTCTTAATTAAACCCAAGACTAATATACACTTACGAATGGTTAGTTCTGGTAAGCAACGCCTTTTTTTAATTCCTTAATTAAACCCAAGACAAATACACACTTACGAATGAATAGTTCTGGTAAGCAATGCCAGCTTTTTAATTCCTTAATTAAACCCAAGACTAATACACACTTACGAATGGTTAGTTCTGGTGAGCAACGCCTTTTTTTAATTCCTTAATTAAACCCAAGACTAATACCGTTGTATAAGACATATACAATGCTAAAACACACTTTATAAACATATACAATATGAGCAACGCTGTTTGGTTCATCAGCAGGCAATAGAATAACAAAACAAGCACTATTAGTCACGCATGTTTACATGCCGGGATTTAGTTAGATTGTCTTTTTTCCTAACATTGCCTATGTGTTATGTTATTTAAGTGAACCTGTATGTTTTTTATTACCTGTGAGTTCTGTGTGCCAAGTTGGGTCATTATAAATGGTCCGACAATGTGTCATAAAATTGACCCCAATAAAGTGTGCCGAGATGGGATACACCCTTTTATTGATTGAAGGCTACCAGCTAAAGGAACATTTGTGACTCTCAAAAACTTGAGACTATTGTGATGATTAATTAATACACTGAACTGTAACTTTGAGTAATTCACGACTGTTGTGAGTGACAGATAACCATGGATATTGATGGTGTATATCGGCACGTATCGGTAAGTCCTGTCATTTTTTTAGTAAATGTAATGTACCGAAAGCGTTATTAAATAAAAAATATAATAATTCGACAAATCAGTAGCTGTCTTCGTGCGCTCGTATCCCTGTTGTGTTGCAACGTTGCCAAATGTTTGGGAAAATTTAATTATTTACGACTTAATTTTCTCGAAAACGATTGATTTTCGGACATAATTTATTATAAACTTCTTTGCATAGAATGTAGGAATTGCCTCGTAAAGTTACGTACATTATTTCAAGACGCCACTGGACTCATTTAATTTAATTAGGTAAGTACTAAATTAGCCCTTTAATGCCATAAATAACATTGCGAAATTACAATAAATTTGGGCATCGGATATTTACATAATTTTCTTTTTTACAAGTTTAATACCTTG
The DNA here is from genome assembly GCA_014170235.1 of Listronotus bonariensis. NCBI lineage: Eukaryota > Metazoa > Arthropoda > Insecta > Coleoptera > Curculionidae > Listronotus > Listronotus bonariensis. The sequence continues at coordinate 31,063 of JACEGR010001929.1, read as the reverse complement.
TATCTTGAGAAGGAAGAATTTAACAGACTCAGAGTTGGGTCGAATACTGAAAATCGGTATTCGAATACGAATACCGGAAAAAGAAAGAATTCAAATAAGTACCGAATATTTGAATACTTGGAAGAAAAAATGTATTCGAATACCAACCGAGTGTTCGTGAATACCAAGTATTCGAATACATTTTTTCTTCCAAGTATTCAAATATTCGGTATTTGAATACTTTCTTTTTCCGGTATTCGTATTCGAATACTGGAAAAAAAGATTCGAATACTAGAAAAAGAAAAAAACCGATGATTAAAAATTTGAAGACTACACAAAAAGGTCTTAACCTCATTTTTTCCTTTTGATATTCTACTCGTGACAATTTTGGTATTCGAATACTGCTTACACATTCCGGTATTCGAATACTCGGATCGCCGGTATTTGAATTCTCAAAAAAGTATTCGTCGAATACTTCCAAAGTATTCGAATACAGAATCCCGAATACTAACCAAAAAAGTATTCTGCCGAATACCGAATACCAAACACACAAATGTATTCGAATACTATTCGAATACCGGCAAAATGTGTTCTGAATACTATTCAGAATACTAAGTATTCGAATACGACCCAACTCTGAACGGACTCATATTTATATAACCTTTTTTTCTTATTTTGATAATAGGATTCTGCCATTTGCCAGTGCCAGTTTGGCATCACAGTTTACTGACATCCGTATTTATAACATTTATCAACATCGTGGAACAAAAAACCTGTTATTTAAAGAATTCCTAATGCACTTGCCGCAATTACTCCAATCTAAAACGCCTCTAATTGCTTAATTGTGTTTTATCTTATTTTCATATCGTCTAACTTTTTAACGTTTAAAACGGTAAATGAGTCAATACTGCTAAATACCATCAAATAGGAACGTAAGTACAGCTGACCTCTATAAAGTTAGCACTACCACATGCGATATGAAAGATGGCATAATGTGATTAATTTGTCGCTTTTTTGTCGTGAAAAAAAATTGTTGCCTTTTTTTAATCAGTGGTAGTGCTAATTTGATATCAAGTTAGCATTGCCGCCTTTCGAAAACAATCTTCCAATTATCAAACAAATGTCTTATACGGTGCATAATTTGTCGCTTTTTTGTCGTGTAAAAATAAAATTTGTCGCGACTTTTTTTAAACCTTAAATCGCGGTTTTCTTTTTTTTAAACCTTTATTAACCGGTATTAATTAATTGTGAAAATGTCAACACAGTCTACTAAAGAAGTTCTTTCTTTACAAGAAACCTAACCCCAGCTCATATGTATTAAAGGCTTTTGTTTAGAAGAAATTGATGGTTATATAATATGGCTTGCAAACGTCATTTTGACATAAAATTTAAAATATGTCCAAATGGTTGGATTTAGGTATAGAACATAATACATAAATTATTTTAAGAATTTTATGCAGAATCTAAAAAATAAATATTATATAGGGTGTTCCACTTAAAATGAGGAAGTTGACATTAACTTCCGGTATAACCGGAAGTGGTAGAGCTGTCAAATATATTAGTTGTATGTCTCCCACTGACTTTATAATGTTACCAAATTTTCAAAATGTTCCAAAGCGTACTTTTTGAGAAATTGATCGCGGCAATTCCCGGTGGGTCACCCTGTATACACATTTTTATTATCATTGCTTTCATATCCTATATGAAAACTAATACAAGCCTTTAACATACAGGTACGGTACTAACCTTTAATAAAACCATAAAAAAATGGGCTAGGCTTGTTAGAAAATATATGTGTATAAAAAAATTCTATAACCTAAACTCGTGACTTACTTCATCTAATCTCAAAAGTTCTTCCGCCGACAAAGTCGCACGATCCCGTTTTTGTTTGTCCTTTTTGTCCCTCTTCTTTTTCTCCTTGTCATCTTTATCCGATGTTACGCCTTTTATAAAGCTCTTAAACATGGCGGGATTTATCTGGAACAATAATAATAATTATTGAAATAATAATAAACCACCGATTATCAACTGTTTTTTGTAATCATTACATTTTAAAAATTCCTCGAAAAAATCGTAATTATACGAGTTGCTTTCTAACGACGCGAAGTATAACAAGTTTTTGTATGGGGACAACACCTATTTTTTAACGTAGGTATAGAAGGAACAGTTTAAAAATGTAAATTCGGTGCTCTTTGATAAGAAAAAAATCACGAAAAAGTTTAAAGCAAATAAATCGGCATGCTTGTCTTCGCGGCCGCCTTTGCTATATTTCTTTTATGATATGCCGGTTGATGCAGCTGGTCATCGCACTATGGGATAGAAATGAATTTTTTTGGTCAAAATTCTGAAACTTACCAATCTAACTTAAAATGAGGTGCTTTTTACTGGAAAAATATTATAAATTATTACAAATGCTTTTTGGAAACCCAAAACTTATTATATTTTATTATAAATTTACACCCCCTTAACATTATTATTTTTTATTGTACAAAATAAACTAAAATGTCAGCTTGTTTGGTTAATTCGGTAGTATTCTAATCAGTAATCCGATGATTATTATCTCATATGATATACAGCGTATGACAATAGGTATGATTTTTTTAAATGGAATACCCTGAATATTATATTACCACTAAAAAATCTTTTAAAATGCTTTAAAAAAATATTACATTTGATGTGTCTATCTCAATTAGTTTCGGAAATATGACCATCCAAATCTGAAAAATAATTTTAAATTATTCTTAGAACCGTAATAGAGATAGGGTAACTGTACCAGTAATTGCCACTTTAAGCCCTACATTTTATTATATTTATGATTGTGACCATAAAATATGGAATATGCTGAATTTCTATATTTAGGGCGTCCTTTGTTAATAAGGTGTTATAAAAAACGATATAAATTTTTTTTATTACTACTTATAAAATAAATTTTTGCCTATGTATTTGTTTATTTGTTAAAAATCTAGTAATTGCCACTATCAATTATGAAAAATTCCAGTGATTGCCATACTTAAAACCCAGTGATTGCCACTAAGCAATAAAACTAAAATTATTGGTTTAGGAAATCATTTTGAGGTCTTGTGGGGTTAAATAAATTAAATATTAACATAAGTGACTAAAACAAAAATTTATTTAGCATGAAAGATAAATGTTACATAAAATGTTTAAAACAATTCAAAACGTAAATTTATTTATAACTGTTTTTTTATTTTTAACAAACGGTAAAGTGATTTAATCTTTCTTAAAGTCAAATTTTCAATGTAAAATGGTTCATTACCTATTAGCGATATTGGACCATAAAAAATGTACTTTCTATTTATTACGTCGATATCTGGATTTTGCGGCCATACATAAGAATTCTCTACTCTTTCTTTTAAAAATTTCACCTCTATGTTATCATTTTCTATTTTTATAACCCTGCCTATAAAAAACTGCTCTTGATAGTAGACCGCATAGTAGTACTCTATTTTCAGTTTAATGTCAATTTCATTGTTTTTGCTTGAACATTCACTTTCTTCCTCAGATTCGAAAATTACCGATTCATTTGAAGATTCCTCATAAACAATTGATTCATCTTCGGAAGTTGAAGACTCTTCTGGTAGTTGTCTCTTCTTTATAGGTTTTTCATTCTTAGCTTCTTTTTTTGCTCTGGCCTCTTCCAATTTCTGTAATCTTTTTTGTTCTCTTTCCTGTTTTTTTATTTCTCTGTCTCGTTCCTTTTGCAGTTTTTCTTGTTCTTTTTTAACAAAATGTTTTTTCCATTCTTTAGCTGTTACCACTGATGGCACTTTTTCTAGATTCCTTTTAGCCTTTGTTATTGATACTTTCGGTGTTGGCCATCTTATAGCTTTGGAAAATGGAGACTCATCACTAGAATACATGGCGTCACCATCAACAGCAAGTATAGTAGAACCGACGCTAGTGCTACTTTTTCTGGGGTTTCTTGAACCGTCTGTTCTTGATTATTATTAATTTTCAGCTTTGGAGACATTTCTACTTGTTTGGAAGTGCTTGGTTGTTCTATGTCCATGTCATTAGTTGCCTCTTCTGCACACTTGACTTTTAATGTTTTCCATAACTTGAATAATTCAGTAAATTCAACTGCTCCATTCCAATCTCCCATATTTTCAAAGACTTCCTTAAACTTTGCTACAATTTCATTACTTATTTGTCTTTCAATAATTTTCAAACATACTTTTAATTCTTCATATTTTTTTGTTATTTTTTCCCCTTGATCTTTTTTACCACTATTAGCTGGAGCTTGTTTCAGGCATTTTGAAAAATCAACATTATCTGGACACCATGGATATAGGCCGCATCTTTTAAAACCATTTATTACTGATTCTTGAGTGATATTTTTAAAAACTTCTTGGAATAGGACAGGAAAATTCGATTTATTTAAAGTTTCTTGGGAATTATTAAACTTCCATTCGTGAACAACTTTTCGCCAGGACATTTTCATAGCTTTAAATACACTGACATCACATGGCTGGAGAACATGGGTTGAATTTGGGTATAGAGCTATTAAAATGATTTGATGTTCAGCACAGAAATCACTGACATGTAAAGTCAGATGGGACGTGTGGCCATCAAGGAATAAAATGACGGGAAATTTTACATGGTTCTTTTTTAACCAGGGGTAGAAAACATTAGTAATATATTCAAAGAACGATTCTCCTGTCATCCAGCCATTATCTGTTTTCCCTACTGCCCATTCATCAGGAATATTTCTTACTATGTCAGCGGGAATTCTTTGATACGAATAAACAATAAAAGGTGGTAAAACACTTCCGTTTGCACAAATACATATTGATACAGTGAGTGATTCTTTATCTGACCCCTTTGAAAGCTCATATATATTGCGTTCACCTCTTGGGGCAATTACCTTCCCACTTTTTGGGCATATCTGGAATGCTGATTCATCGCAGTTGAAAATTCTATTTGGATCGCTCAGCGCCTCAAAAACATTCTCATGCTTTAAAGTAGTTTCTACTTCGGAGAACCACATTCGAATTTTCTCTTCGGTGATAAAAGCTCGATTTCCACTTAAGTGTTCAGGGGTCCTTTTGGATAAAACTTCTTTATGTCTGTTCATGAATAAGGTAAACCATTTCCTGCCTGGCTTGTTATTAATAAAAGGGTTTTCTCTTTTGCTATTCAATATAATTTTCTTTACGGTGGTCAAAATGTCATCTTCAACTAAAGGGAACCCCATTCTTGAAATGGAAATGATCCAGTCAGTTAAACGTTTCTCCTCTTCATTGGTTAATACAGTTGGGGGACCCATTCTTCTTTCTTCAGGTGTTTTTCCACTTACTTTATTTCCAAGCGTCCTCCTGGGAACACCAAACTTCTTTGCCGCAGCTTTGATTGAACTACCATGACGAACTTCAGCAATTGCTTTTTTCATTGCTTCTTGGCTATAACGGAAAAATGGCTTCTATCCAGTTGATTGCTCCATTATGGCATACTATAATAATACCAAAAATTGCCATATCAAAAACCAATTATTGCCACCCCCTGGCAACTATTGGTTTTATTGAAAATATACACCTCGTGTTTTTTTAATGCCTTTATATATTATTTGTATGGTAATTGCAGCTAAAAAAGCACCTTTTTAACATTTATTTTTTAAAACCAATAATTGCCACTGCGTGGCAATTATTGGAATTGCATGTGTTGTAATTCTAATAATTGCCATCCTGGTCCCAAACAAAAAAACTAATTTCAATGTAAATCTTTTACATAATATCAAAATATAAACCTCCACTACCAAGCAGGTATATAAGTAAAGAAATATTAGTAAAAATAGCAGTGTGTATCAAGCAAAAAGAAGGAGCTTACCTTAACAAATCACATAAGCCATGACATAACCTACAATGCTAAGAAAGCGCGCGTATTTCAGATGAAAGCTAACACCATGGCGCCACCTCTTGGAAGGCGAAAAATTCATACACCTATCTACTAGGTCCCCACTTTTAATTTTAGATGTCGCTGAATGCTATATTTTTTATATTTTGCTTATTTTTGACCACTTAAAAAAAAAGTGGCGATTACTGGTACAGTGGCGACTACTGGTACATCTACCCTAAGTACATCTTCCCAACTTTTTTATTTTTTAACTTATAAAATAAATAAAAACACTGTTTTGTTGGGTAGATTCTGTAGAATCCATATCTTTCATCAGAATGCTTTTTATCTTTTAGGATATACAGTGTAGGACAAAACATATTAAATTTTAAAATGGAAAACCTTGTAAATTATAAAAAAATCTTGTATCTGTCCTTACACTCAGAAGTAGCAAAAGTAGGAAGGCAATTGTATGTACAAAAACTGATAAAGAAAAAGGTAAAAAATCTTTGACAAAAGTAGCGAGACTTCGCGAGACTGCATCGGAAACACAACAATAGCTCTTATTATTTAAACTCTTTTACTTTTTTTAGTAAACAAAGCTAATAATAAACTAAGTAGATTAAATGTTGTATATTTATGTTTTACTTATATGTTTACTTAAAATACATTTTCAAGTTTCTTATTACCCCAATAGAAGTCGTCATATCCTTTTATAATTTTGCGTACATGTAGTTTGGAGTATCTACTTTGAAATACACAGCATAAGCCATTAAAATTTCAAAGTTGCTTTTTGGCCAAAATAATGGATTTCTATCCCATAGTGTACCGGCGCGTCGCTGTAAAGGATAGCGGCGCCTTTGTATAAAATATTGCAGGCGGCCTTTTTTACATTTTTTGTATTATTTTCAAAGGGTACCGAATTTGCTCTTTTAAAATTTTCTTACTATACCTAATTTTATTTTTGTGCGACCGGGCGTAAAATACTATTTAACGCCCCCATTTAAGGGCCCAAAATTGTACTTTTACGCCCTAGGGCAAAAAGTGTTATAAACGCCCACATTTATAAATGAGGGCGTAAAATAGCACTTTTATGCTCTAGGGCTAAAAATAATTAAAACGCCCGCATTTCTAAATTTATAAAACAATAATAAAAATTAAATAATGCCCTATTTTTTTTGGTAAAACAACAATTTATTTAATTAAACATATGTTAAAAAGCATACTGATTACTATTTGAAACATTAAAAGCTGGCAAATTTTTTTATAACTTCAGAGAATGCTTGTATACTAATTTCAGTCGTACAAAAATATTGTTTGCACCTCTGACGTAAAGCACTTTTACACCCACAGCTGATTGTTGCCCTCGCGGAACTTTCTGACGCGGGCGTAAAAGTGCTATTTTATGCCCTTGGTACAAAAATTACTATTTTATATGGCTGTTATATTGCAAATATATTGGGATAGTTTCAAATATTTACTTCTAACGGCTCAAACGATATAATAAAAACACTTTTTTGTACGGTAACCCCCTCTTTTACCTTTTTTTTATTCTCATATTTTTTCCTGCACTTACACACAATTACCGAGCTGGATTCCAAATTTCATCTTTCTAGGTCATCTGGAAGTGGGTTAGGTTTTTGATCTATATGTCAGTCAGGCCACTTTTGGACCATCATATCTTTATAACCGTTTGAGCTAGCTTCATGAAATTTGGGCTACTAGTTGTCCTTATTAATATAAAAAACAATAGTTTCATGTGTTTAAGTTAAATAAGTTTTGAGTTATGGTAGTGTCAAAAGTGGCACCAAGTGGTTCGTGTAATATCACACTCGGCGCTGCTGTAGCCAGTTTTTTTTATCTTTGGACAAACCACGAAGGCTAAAAGCCTAAATACTAACGTACCGTAGGTGTCTTAAGCGAGGTAATAGGGAGTTTGTTGACACGGGACTTAAATACTTAAATATTTGGGGGAAGCGAAGACCTCCGCGGGCAGCAGGTTCCACATTCTAGAAACTATAGGGATAAAACGAGGGATAAAAGAACGAACAAAGTGGGAAGTTCGGGGTCTATCCAGTTGAACCGTATAGGGATGTATACGCGCGGCACCACGAGTTTCTCTGTTGGGAACCGTGAGTGGAGGAACTATACTGGACAATTCTTCAGAGCAGAAGCCATGGAAGTACCTATAAAAAAGCGATAAATCACCCATACCTCGACGATGGGCAAGAGAGGGAAGCCTTTCTGTAAGTGAAGGATCATTAATGAGACGAATAGCTCTTCTTTGAATGGAATCAAGAATGTTCCTTTGTTCCTTTGCTTGAACTTGGCTTGACACGCTGGTGCGTGTCTAGCCCTTAAATCTTAAAATTTTAAACTTAAATATTATTTTACTTTTTAATCCTCATTTTTACATAATTTTATCTTAATAACTGTGGCAGCCTTGCCACCGAAACGTTTTTTAGTTTGAATTTTTGGGGTTTTTAGAAGGTTTCTTCTTTATTTTGATTAAGGCGCCCAGCAAGGGGTCAATAGGGCTAAACAGGGCCAGCTCGCTATACCCCGGGACCTGGACTGAAGTGGTCCCATTATTTGTAGATTAGCGTGTACCCAATAATACGCTACCATCAAATAAATGAATCCGCCATATCAATGTAGAAGATTTTAATTGATTTTGTTTCATCCAACGCACTGTTTTCACGTAAAAACGTAGTAATTTATAGAAGACGAATGAAATTTTAAAAACCTCTAGTAAAAATATTTTTTATAAATTAAGATACCTAACAAGATTTGAATGTTGTGCACATTATTTTAACGGGATAACATATGTGTTGTGTCAAATCTGCTTGTAAAAATTCCACAAATTTCCTACATCAATGAAAATGAAAACGAGGGTAATGGTCCTGCTAATGGACCTTAATAAAATATTTAGATATTTATTTTCTTTAGTGTTACGTGAAATTTGTAGTTTTCTACGCCAGAAGTTTATTTCTGCGAAATTGGACCACTTCCAAAATATCACAAACACAGGTAGTTAGCTTGCGGTTTTATGAACCAAAACTGCCGCAACTTTTACATTGCCAATATTATTAGGTATTTCTCAAGGTATTTTGCTTAAAGTTTTTGCATATTTTTGTGGTGTAGCACTTTTATTTCAAAATTTTTATCTTCAAATAAGCGAGGGGTAAACCACTGTCGAAAATATGTACAACACAATTCTACTTTTTCACATAATTCCACCATAATTTCACAAAATTCCATCACAAATCCTCACAATTTCATCACAATTCCATGACATTTCCCCTTTAATTTTAGGTATTGATGATATGAAATGGTAGATCAAAGCCTCTTTTTTGCCTTTTTTGTATTTATTTGTTATAAAAAAATTTAAAGTGCAAAACAAGGAGAAATGCAACAAACAAGGAGAAGTCCCCAAAAATTCCACACTATTCTCCTTTACTTTCCCCAATTCCACATATTTCGGTACATAATTCCATCCAATTCCATCCAATTCCATGTTCTTGTACACCACCTCAGTAGTTTACCCCACGTAAGTAAGCCTCAAGTGTGAGGACTGAGGCGAAGACTAGCTCCTCATAGTCCTCAATAGGCTCTACCGGGTATCAACGAATTTATTAGACAAGCAAGCCATAACTCCTACAGCAATAGACATATCAAAATGAGACTTGGTATAGGTAATTAGATGATAAGAGGAGGCTTTATGCATTTTCTTTACTTTACAGTCACTTCCGGTTTGACCGGAAATGGCTTTAATTTTAAATTTTTAAATAAAACACCCTTTATATTATGTCATTTTTAGATTCCTGGGCACAATTCTTAGTCAGAATGTGACATCTTAAAAAGTTTCTAAGCCTACTTAATTTTTTAGAGCCATTTTTTAATATTGCATCTAGGTGGCCATGATTGGGTACAAATTAATCTAGTGACCCTAGGCCCTAGGTGATGTTAGAAATTTGGCAAATTGACGTGTCTAACTAATATTTTTCAAATAGCAGCCCTTTTAGACAAGCACTTTTTAGATAAAGGATTTTTGACGAATCTAACGATATCAATTTATTTGCCATCGCGGATTAAAAACAAAGTCATAAATAAAAGATCATAGCCACCTAGATGCAAAACTAAGTATAAATAGCTCTGAAAAAAATCAAGTAGGCGTGAAAACCTTTGAAAATGTCAAATTGCTATGTATTGTACACTTATACAGAGTGTCTCTAAAAGGCGAGCTAAAGGTCTGTAGAAACTGCTACCACAAACTCCTAGGACAAAACAAAATGATCTGACGCAATATACCTTAGTCGAAAAGTTGATTGTTTCCGAGATACAGAGGGTCAAAGTTCTTATTTTATTTCTGTTATTTTTAAATATTTTATTTATTATTGGATTTTTTTACAAAATTTGGTATAGAAAGTTTTTTAAAGTAAGAAATCGAAATCTACTCGTATCTTTGCTGTTAAATGTAGAGAGAGCCACCTGTAGTTTGTTGCTTTTGTTCAAAGTGTCATTACTTTTTGCCTCGATATATTTTGATTCTAGTAGATAATTTTTATTCTCCAATATTTTTGCACAAAAAGTAAACCTAATAAATATCACTACGAGCAACCGATTCCGAGATATGTTAGATGAAACATTTTATTTCACATAAAAACTTTCTTTGTACTTCTTTACGCTCTATTAAGGCCTCTCGGATTTCTCTAAAAGGTCCGTACAAATTGTTACTACAACTTCCTTTCGCCAAAGTAGCTACAACGAAATAACCTAATTTGCCTTTATTGAAAACTTAATTGTTTGCGAGATACAGGTTGTCCAAGTAAAAAAATAAATGGAAAATTTGTCACCCTGTACCTTGAAAACCAGTAACCTTTCAACTAAGGTAAATTGCATTAGATCGTTGCATTTTGGCCAAAAGTATTTGTGGTAGCACTGTTTACAGACCTTTTGGACATTACCAAGTGGCCTAGATAAGCATAAATGCAATGGCAAACTTTAGTAAGGAATAAAATGTTTAATCTGAAATATCTTAAAAACGGTGGCTCGTAGCGATATTTATCAGGTAAGTACACCTGTATTGTGCAAAAATATGAAAGAATAAAAATTCTATGCTAAAATTATAATATACCAAGGCAAAAAAGTTACAACACTTTGAACCAAAGCAAAGGACTGTAGGTAGCTCCCTCTACATTTACGACAAAAACGTTAGCATATTTCGATTCTTCATAATGCTGAATTTACTGAAAAATATCCTATAATAAATTAAATATAAACGATCAACTTTTCTACTACGGTAAATTTCGTTAGATCATTATTTTTTGGTTTAATATTTGTGGTAGCATTTTGTACAGACCTTCTAGAGACACCCTGTAGAAAAATCCTGGAACACGTCAACATATATTAATGTTTAGGACACATTTTTGTGTCAAAATTTACTTGTTTAGGGTTTTTTCTCTGAGGGGTAAAGCAGATGGAATTGAATGAAATTATGTGGTATTGCATAGAATTGGGGAAAATAAAGTGGGATTGTGTGAAATAGTTGGGAAAATGGTGTGGAATTGTTGCGTAATTCTGATATTTTATATGTAATAGTAATCTTAATTTCACTGCATTTCTTGCATTTCTTCAAAGTGAAAGCCTTCATATTTTTTATGACAAAAATATTTTAAAAAAGGCGAAAAGATACTTTGACCATCAATTTATTAAATTAAAATGGAAGTGTCATTGAATTGTGATGAAATTATGTGAAAATGTAATGGAATTTTGTGGAATTGTGGTGGAATTATATGAAAAAGTGGAATTGTGTACACATTTGTGTCAGTGGTTTACCCCTCGGTTCCCTCCCTCACTAACACAAACCCAAAAAGTTTAAATGGAAAAAGGGATCAAGTAATATCTTAAATGATTTTAAGTTTTCTTTTTAACAGTCTTTAGTATTTCAAAATCGTTTAGGAGTTTTTTGAGAAAAAAAATAAATTAAAGGACCTACTTTCAAAGTTTACAAATCCTATGTATATCATTTAACAAAAGAATTATGAAACACAAAATAATAAAGTATATACCTAGGCTGTTAATCTTTTAGTGGTTTTTGGGAATAATCCAGAGTTTATAGAAAGAAACCTTTAATATTTAATTTTTCCGTTTTCTCTGCCTACATTAGATACACATAGCTAATTTAAGTAAATAAAAGCAACCAAAATTTTTAGATTTACACTGACCTTGACCTAGACGTCCTTAAACAATATGTTCTACTGAGTGTCTCTTTAAAAACGGGCTTTATAAGTAATGAGCATCTAAAAAAGACCAACAATAGCTAATTTGGTGGCAGTTTTATTGGGGTATTTTTGCAAATAAATGTTTCTTAAAATCTAAGTTTTATACTAATATATCCTTTAAAATCAATAAACAGTTTTAAAGGGCGAAGCAAAATTACCTGGATCTAAAGCTAATCTAAGAAGCTGATAAATATCACGGACAATAAAAGCCGTGTTATTGTTTCTCTTTATTAAAATATCAATAATAAATAATCCACACCTTTTATTGGCAAATTCCTGAATTAAATGCACTATTAAAATCTTGGAGCAGTAGAACACTTTAGAAACAAATCACAACACAGCACATATTCATTTGTACGAAATAAATCGGCACGAAAAATTCGGAAAAACTCGAAAAAATCACCTTTTTTCAGTCTGTTTTGACAGTTCGATATACACATACGCGCACCCACTAAAACATTGGTCGTTCAACTATTTTCATTCCACTCCACTATTTTGCTTTTACATTACACCAAAACATTTCCCTTTAGCCCTATCTTTCTCTGTCTCGTTGATTGGGCCCCGCAAATGGGAAACATCGAGGGAGACAGAAGGCCGCCAGACACCGTTACCAGCAGTTAAAGATTCATGCGAGAGATGGCGGAAGAAAATTATAAATCAAAGTTAGTATATAGTATTGACAACCAGTTATACTTGATTTGTTTTTCCTTTGGTTAAATTCAAATATTTATGGTATCTATTTTAAAATAAACTTGTAATCCACAATAAAAAACAAAATGTTAAGATTGAAATCATATTATTCTGAGAGTGTTAAATTTAAACATGTATATCCGATTTTAAACACCCCCAAAGTAAATAAGAAAACGCCTTTTCTAAAAATCCACCTTCAATTTTGACAGTGACAGATGACGTCATCTCAAAATGGCGAACTTGTAGAGTGGAAACGTCACAATTTTTTTATTTTACGTTATTTTGTAGAATTTCTTTTGTGTTTTTGCATTATTTGTACGCATACACCTACTAAAACAGGTAAGTAAATTTGGGGCAAATTATTTTTGCTGATATAGAACTTTATTACTATAGAGAAACAATGTTCTTTGTTTGTCCTTAATGAAGAGATCCTTCAAACATAAATTGTTATATTTAGTGACTAATGCAAAATTGTTGCTGTAGCTTTAATCTATTCTAATTTATTAGGACCCAAGACACATGTTCCTAATATCTTGTCAATCCTTTTAGGTTTAAAATTGTAGGCTATTTTGTGTTTTTAAGAGCAAAATGGACAACCCCTCAGGATCAAGACCTCCATCGAAATTGGAGCAAACTCAGCAACAGGTAAATGAAGTTGTTGGGATTATGAGAGTTAATGTAGAAAAAGTTCTGGAAAGAGATCAGAAACTCTCAGAACTAGACTCTAGGGCTGATGCTCTACAAGAGGGTGGTAAGAGGTTTGAACAACAAGCTCAAAAACTAAAAAGAAAATACTGGTGGAAAAATCTTAAGATGATGATCATTATTGGGGTTATTGGAGTAATTTTGTTAATCATTATTATTGGTAAGTGTTTTTCCATTGTTTAATCTTATCTGTGGTATTAGCAAAACTGTGATTAATATTATATACAAAACAGGTGATTGTGACATCATATTCGCAAATCTCCTTTATGGCAGCCACTAAAAAGAGTAAAATAATGATTTATGTTTTTTTTTATTTCTCACATGTAACACTTCAATTTACATCTCAATACTTGGTTAAGTTTGTATTCCAGCTACTAAATTTGTATTAATTATTGAATAAAAGTTTATATGGTAACCCCAACAGCACAAACTTTTCATTGGGCAATCCCCCATATAAATAAAGCACGGGTCTTGCGATGCTTTATGTCCACTCCACAGCTTAAACATTGTTTGATAGTGTAGCCCAGCTCTGCAGGAAGGTCAAGAAATAGTGTGGATGCATGCTTTTTTATATGGGGATTGCTCAATGAAAAGTTTGTGCTGTTTGGGAACCAACCAATTTTTTAATCAGATGTTTAATAGTAGGTGAGCTGGTAAGCATTTTAGAGCAGGTATTTGAGGACCAAAAGAAAATTAACTACAATACTTCTTTAATGTTAGTTAAATATAGAAACGTAGACCTGCCTAAGGAGTAACGACGCATAAGCAACAATTTAAAAAAAAAATCTCAATCTTAAAAACTTGCATTTAAGACACTTTCTTACCAAGATTGTGTATTGAAATGGGGCACAGTTTCAAATAAAAGTGTTCATAGGGTCCTGAAAAATTCCATGATTTCCAATCTTAGCCTTATTTTGAACCTGAATACTGTTTTTTTAGATATTATGAAATAACGACACAAGTTTAAAATCAACTGACAGTTCATATCTTCTTAAACCAACCAACCTTGTATATACTTATGTCCTCGCTCGATTTCATAGCCGTCTAGTAGTCTAGTCAAATTTAGCTGACAAAAAATCGCGATTTTGTCTAAACAAGGACACAAGTATATGTATACAAGGTTGGTTTAAAAAAATAAGAACTGTCAGTTTATTTAAAACTTGTGTCATTTTTTCGTAATATTTAAAAAAATACCGTATAATGGTGGAAAGTAAGGCTGGGATCATAAAATTTTGAATTTTTCAGGACCCTATGCACACTTTTACCCAAAACTGTGCCTGATTTCAATACTAAATCTGGCTAAGAAAGGGTGTTAAATACAAGTTTTTGAAGAGCAAGGATTTTTAATTGTTGCTTATACCCCACCACCCCTTGGCCAAGTCTGGGTTTCTATTTTTAAATAACATTAAAGAAGCATTGTTGATGATTTTCATTGTGCCTCAAATACCTGCTGGAAAATGTTTACCAGATCTTAGACTATAATAATAAAAAATATATACAAAATAATATTAAGCATATATTTTAAGTTTTGTTTCATAAGCAAACATATTATTGTTAAGAAGTACATTTATTTTATGCTGTACTGTAATATGTTATTATTTACAGTACTTATTTTAGTACAATAACTGTACTCCCTTAACCCTTATTTTGGGTGCATGCATCACTAAAAATATTGTGTTTGACACAAGAAAAATGCATACATATTAGGGTGGTCCTTATTTAGGGTATTTTTAATTTTTTTTACATATAGTTCTGAATAGGTTCTAAATGTATCATTACGGTTTTTGCCCCAAAGTCTTCAGTTGCCATAAAACATAATGGTATAATACTTTAATTTATGAGATTTTTAATATAGTTTCTCAGATAGTGTTAATTATATTTTGGACAGTAATAGAGCATAAATTTACAATAAACACCGTTAAATATAACAAAAACATTTTAATGAAAACTCAGAAATGCTGTGAATCAAATGTTTATAATCTATGAAATTATGTTTTTTTTATGTAGAGAACTATTTAAGAACAATGGGTATAATGGACTATTTATTTATTTTTTTATTTAATTTATTACAAACTCTACAGGTTTGAAACCCTATTACAGACTATGAAATTATGGTAGGGGAGCCCAAGAGGGCATTTCGGGATTTACTACAGCGCGACAGATTAATATACCGGAGGATACCTTGTACCCAGTTAAGTACCTCCACCAAATATGAGCTTCGTATACAGTGCCGATAATAAACAACAAAAATATATCGATCAGAAAATGTCAAGCGCGTCAGATTAAGATAGGGTGAGTTAATTACATGCTAAACAGTGTATATTCCACTAATCTGACAATTTGATAGTGACGTAAAGGAAACAGAGAGCTACAAAAAAACGTCAGATTAGCGTTTTTAAACGTGGCTATTTTTTAATTTTAAAGAAAATAATTTAGGGATACCTAAAAATATATAATACAATACGACCCGAATGATTTCCACAAGCCGAAATATTAATAGTATTTTTTGACATATTTAAAAGTCTATAGCCGCTTCCCCCACCAATGAAAAGGTATACATTATATAACATTTTTTTCTTCTTATCATCTGAGCTTTGTAACCCAATAGGTCTCTATGACGCTCGGGTAAATCCCCATTTAGCATCGTGGGCTCCCCTACTATTATGAGCAATATGAAAACTTATAAACTAAAGTATTTTTTCTATAAGTGTTATGTTTTATTGCAACTTTTGATGTCTTAAATAGGTAACTATTTTTTAAATTTTTTAAAAATACTAGACAAAAAGTTAAGTTTATGGTATTTTTGAACTAAATAATTTTATTATACAGGGTGTTTCTGAAGTGCTCTGCCAAACCGTTAGGGTAAAATCCTCTCATAAAATTTTATTAAGAATAAAAGTTCATATTAACATAGGTCCGCAAATTCTTTTCAGTTTCGGAACACCCTGTATAAAAGGCAGGATCATTCTGCTAATTGTGTAACTATGTCTGTATTAAAAAATTGTTTAATTATTTTAGTTTCGATAACTGGAACTGGAAGCTCAGACTCCAATGACAAGGCAGTTGAAGAACCCAAACCCTAAACTTTTTTTCAAATCCATAAACTTATGTTTAAGTAATAACTAGAGGCACTGCAAGTATGGTGTTTTGGTTTTGGTAATTAGTTTAAAATATAACATGTTATAATTTTGTTTATTTTTAGTAGGTAATTTAGATAAACTGCAAGAAACAAGTATCCACCATTATAATTTTATTTTAAGTTGAGTAAGATCATATGAATCTTATCATGTTAAATATTTTTTTTTTAAGTAAAAAAATATATTTATAACTTAACCTACTTAAAAATAAATACTTACATTTTAAATTATAAAAATAATTTCTGAGAACCAAGAGTCTCCACCTCATTTGTGTCCGTTGTAAATATAGGGTTAGCAAGAACACACTAAAAAGTAGTTTGTTTTCAATGGATTTGGCTGTTTTGATAGTCTGTTATCCTACTACCTACATAATTATTTTTCTTTTTTACCAACCAGGTACCTGATAAGTCAAATTTTAATGGTAAAAAATATGTTTTAATGATGTGTTTTTGGCTAAAAATAAATACCTATTGAGCTAAACTATTTTAGCTGGTTGGGCCAACTTCGCTAAGACGGGGCTCATAGAATATATAAAAAAGTATACCAATGTAAAAAATGAAAGTAGTTCCAAAAATTAAGAACCTGTAAAATAATAAAGTAATAACTAAATCACCGATTAATTCGGGGAATGAAAACGTGGGTAGATATTTAAAAATGGTAAAAATGAATCATGAATTATGGTCCAAACTTTTTGTGAGTTCTTGCTTCCTTCTTTGCCTCAATGTGTGTTTCTTAACTGTTTCACAGTATTAAAGGTTGTCATACACAAATGTCATTATAAAGATCAATTTCTTGACATTTTGATGATATAGATGTAAATAATGTGCCTTCTAAGCTTTTTAATTCTTTATCACTATTCATTACATTATCTCATGATACAATGAATACAAAGTAGGATATTGCGCATGACGTTTATTACGTGATCACCGCCCATGACGTAGTAATATGAGAATTTTTAAACAAAGTTAAAACCATACGTTTGTATTTGTGTTTTTAACAGTTGTATGACGTTTTACTTTGCTTTTCGTTTAATAACTTTAAAAGTAGTTAAAGAATAGGACAAATAATTAATGAAAGTATAAGTATAATATTATTCTGGAAAAACCAAAATAATATTTTGATTAAAGATAATTTGTGTTTTAAGTGCTTTAAACAGTGGTGTATTACAAAAGTTGCGTTTATGCTAAAAATAGCGTTTAACACTTGTTAACATCAAATACTATATTCTTATATTAACTGTAATGTTATTCTAAAAACTAATTTTTTAAAAATTTCCCTAATCTTTTAAAAATGGCTGAAAATCGCAAACATTTCAGACTTTCTTAGGGCTTTAATTGAAATATTGCGGGGAAAAAACTCTCATCGCTATGTCATTGCGCAGAGTGAACCAATTTGGAATCGCTGTTGATCCACCCTGTATTCTTTGTATCATGACAATATCTGGTCCATGAAGTGAATGCCAACTATAATTATATGAAGTTTATGTATTTCTACTTAAAAAACATACATTTTCTTTCTGCAATTAGTAAAGAAGTTGCAAAAAATACTTGAGTCAGGGTGTTCATTTAAAAACTTACCCCTTGAGTTATAAAGCACTCGCCAGGATCTTTAAAATGATTTATCACTCGACCCCCCTTCTCATTTAAGAATTTTGGGGTGGTGGCCCTGGTGGTTAAGGGGTTAAAGAGACGCTGTCCATTTTTTTGTAAAAAAACGTTTCCCTTGAATAAATATCTTGAGGTGATTCGCCGATTTTCTTAAATCTGTCTCTTTTCGCATATAACTTGAATGGTAAGTTTTTAAATAAACACCCTGTATATTTTTCTACTATCCTACTTAAGGTGCCTTAAAACTGTGTCAATATTTCTATTTTTTGTATTGTGCTTGCACAAAAACTGAACTTAAATATTTTCTTATTGCTGTTTATTATTGCTATCCCTTTATATGTTTATAGTACATATTGTTATTAAATAAGAATACTAGTTGTTTCAGTTAATCTTTAATAAAGTTATTGACAGTTCTAAAATTATATGAATATGATTTTTGTGCATTAATACTGTTTATATGGAAATTATACATATTTTTATTTTTAGTTAAGCCTAATGGTTTATTGTGATTTTATAAAATTTAATTACACAAATAAATATTAATAATAAAATAATATGATTTTTATTAAGTTTAATTTGTAAAATTATACCCTTTTTATCAAAAATGAATAAGTTTTAGTAAAATTGACAGTTTGAAATTTATTACTGCAATTTCTGTTGACAAACACATTTGTAAATTATGTACAGGGTGGGCCAAACTCTACGCTTTTAAGGAAACTTGTGTTTCTATTTGTTTTACACAAAAACTGACCCCCATTAGCTAGGGTCAAATTTTAAGACAAACTGAAACTCCTCCTTAATTCGCTATCTTGAGTCGTTTACTCGCTACGGCGTGTTTCTTAATTTCTTGCGTTTTTTATCCTTCATAACTTTTTTATTTTTAAAGATTTTTTATTCTGTTAAACTTTTTCACAGCAACTTTTTATGCAGATTGCAGATATGCTTTTTATTTTGTTTTTCTGAGGTAACGCATTTTTTACTTATTTATTTATTTACATAAATTTTAATTGGAACATCTTGGATATTTTTCAGTATTAAATTTAAAAAGAAACCCTGCGGATGACCACGAAATGCGGCGCCATACCAACCCGTAGGCACTTGGGTAAAAGCATTGTTAGAATAGATAATTATTAAATTGTAAAATATTTCAGCGCGACGGAACAGCCAGCATATTGACATATACTGGCATTAAAAATAACAAATGGTTCCTTTTATCAAAAAATACTTGTCATGATTTTTTTTTTAAACTTAAATATTAAAAAAAAATCTAACATTTTTGGTATAGAAATCACTAAAGAAATTTACCCTATTTTTATTCCTAAAATCTATAATTAGCCTAATATACAGGGTGTTTCATTTTAAAAAATTGAGACTTAGCACTGTAGATATTTGCCATGCTATAAGAAATACCCTGTATAAGAACTAGTGAATTTTCCCACAGGAATGGGTATGTAGGTTAGAGGGTAGAAGTACCATTTTTATGGCGGATAAGTTTGAAAAAGTGTCCATCGGAAGAAGGAAGCGAATTAAGGTGGCGCCACAGTAGCAAGTTGTAAGATTTTAGTATTTCTTTCCTTTTTCATTTTGTATCTATCTGTCATTTTCATTTTGTATTTCACTCTAATAATTCATGCTCATTGGTTAAAACCTTTTCATTTGCTACTGTGGCGCCACCTTAAATTGCTCCTTTCCGATGGACACTTTTTAATACATTTAGATGGTACTTCTTCCCTCTACTCTCCATAGACTGGTGCTAGGGTTACTTTTACGTTAACTTTTCTCCCGTGGGCCGAAAGCAAAAATCAAAAAAGTTACACTTTTCAAACTTTTTAAAAGTCGGAAATGACAACATTACCTACATACATGGTTGTAAATAATAGTATATTATATACATATATAGTGTTACGTTATTAAATAGGTGAGAACTGCGAGGTAAATAATAGCTTTCTCACCCGAGGTATATACTGTTTGAGCAAGCAGTTTTGGTACATCGGCGAGTAATAGAATACCAAAACAAGCTCTATTAGTCACGCCTGTTTACATTCCGGTATTTAGTTAGATTGTCTCTTTTTCTCACATTGCCTATGTGTTATGTTATACAGCTCAACCGGTATAGAATTTTTTCACTGCGAATGTTGATATATTAACAATTTTAATTTTGGCATTAGTAATTTCCTAACGTTTTTTTAAATGTATCGGAATATCAAGTAGACTGGAGCGTGTTTCTTATAGGATTGGCTTTATTTATGTAAAAATTTGGCATGTGTCAAATTTTGACCTAAGAGATGTCTTATTTTTGACCTAGGTTTTTTTTATGATCATTATTTACCTAGGGTTAAAAATATTATTTTACAAGGGGCGCAAAGGCTGATGGGATGACTAGTTTTTGGGGGGGCAGCGAGTGGTTTTTAGGGGCGGAAGATTTTAGTAGTTATAAATAATTTAGTGGATTTCAATTTTTTGTCATCAAAATTATTTTCAAGGAAAAAGAATAAAAATAGGGGCGGCGCGAAAAATAACCTACGGGCGGCAAATATGTAAATGCGCCCCTGTTTAGGGGTATGGAGTAATAGCAAATTTATCAAGGTTAGTACTGAAAAAAAAGTAGTTTTAGTTAAAAATATTTGGGGAATATACAAGTACCTAATTATTTTCGTAACAAAAAGACACGACCTAAAAGTTTGTTTTTGCAATTTACGCGAAAATTTCAAACATTTTTAAAACCAAGGTGGTTATATTTATAAGGTTGCGACACATCCTCAACTTTTAGGCGGTTCGAGGTGGGGACGCAAGGAAGGGCCTCACGGAAAAGTTAGCAAGGCTGAGTAACATCAAAGCTGATGATCAATCCAGTGGCGTCTAGGAATTTGCTCATTTCATTTTGCATTGTTTGGAAGTGATATTTGTTGAAAGATGTAATTCCAAATGTTTTTTAATTTAAAGTAAAAGAATTTGCCTGACTTAATAATAATCAAAAACTATTGTGTAAACTGATTTGTTCTACTAATACAATAAACTGTATATCTCCGGCACTGAACAACATGACCGAAAAAATGGGAGATGTGACGTCATAACAAGTCAAAAAACCAATATGACCCGATGACCCTACATAGACCGACTTTGTTTAAAACAATGGTTTTAGTTAGAAAGACAAAACTCCTATTGGTTGTTTATCCATGGAATATGGATCTGCTACGACTTACATTCATACTTAAATAAGTTACTGGGCTTGTTTTGTAAAGATAATTTATCTTTTCGCTTATTAAGCCTATTATTTTGGGCCCCTTTTTTAAGGGTGTAGGTAACAGAATATACAGGTTTGGCGAGTTGAATCTAACGGATTGCGTTTTAATGTATTAGACGCTAATAGATAGAGAGTAGACGAGTACGACTTGCAACCATTAACCGCCCACCGATAAGCGACGCCGATTACCCGACCTACTGCTCCGGGTCCGCTCGATGTGAATGTAAATTTACCTCGCAGTGCGCTAGTTTGTTCAACAGCGAAGACCATTTTTACTTTATTACTGTATGCGAAAAATTGCAACCAGTTTTGACCAGACTACGATACCGGCGCAACGACGACACGATAGCACTTAAAGGCAGGTGGGGGCCAGTTCTCACTCTACTCCCATCTTTCTTACATTGCCAAAATCTTATTCGAAACTTTTCTAACCACCGAACGATGTATAAGCCATCAGACTTTGCTCAGTTCCGCCAGCTCCTTCAAACTAATAACCGTTTTGCGTTCCTTTTTTTGGCACCTCGCAGTGGCGAAGGTGACGGCGTGAAGCGGCGCGGCAAATTATTGCAAGTCTGAACGCGGCTTAACACTGCTTCGGTTTGAAAATAAAAGTCTGCAAAAGTTTATTATTATGTTTTTTTATGTAAAAATATATATTTTTAAATTTAAACAATAAATAGAAGTCGTTATTACACTAATAATAATACAAATAAATTCTGCGTTATTTGCTATTTTTTGCTATAGGTAGTATAATACAAGTAAGTATATACATATTAAGTAAATAGTTACAAATTAATATAATCATTAATGACCTATATTAAAAAGGTTTTTTTTAAGTGGAATTTTCCTAATTATTATTTAATAGTATATTATAACATTGTGTTTTTTGCCGTCATTTCACTTCTTTATTAATTTAGTTATCATGTACCAGGTGTCAACAAATTTATTAGACAAGCTATAGCTCCCAGAATATTAGAATATTAAAATGAGATTTGGTATAAGTAAATGGTATAAACAGAGGAGAGTTTACGCATATTTTTTACTTTTCAGTCACTTCTGGTTTGGCCGGATATGGCTCCAATTTTGAATTTTTAAATGGAACACCCTGTATATTTTGATTTTTTGTATTCCTGAGACAATTCTAAGTAGGAACGTGATATTTTAGAAAGTTTTTAAGCCTACTTGATTTTTTTAGAACCATTTTTAATATTGCATTTAAGTGGCTATGATTGGGCGCAAATTAATCTAGTGACCCTAAGTGATGATACAGAAATACAGTCGCAAAGTTTTAGTGACTAATATGAATGATAAGTATAAAACAATTTGTCAAATTGACATTTCTGGGTCTAACTATGTTTTTTTTTTCATATGTCAACCCTTTTTAGAGAAGCACTTCTTGAATAAAGGATTTTTTAACGAATCTAACGATACCAATTTATTTGCCATCGAATTAAAACTAAAGTCATAAATAAAGGATCAGAGCCACCTAGATTTAATATTACAAATGGCTCTCAAAAACGTCAAATTACTACTTAGAATTGTCCTTGAAATCCAAAAATGTCAAAATATACAGGGTGTTCCATTTAAAAATTCAAAATTGGATTCATTTCCCGTTAAACCGGAAGTAACCAAAAAGTAAGAAATATGCGAAAACTTTCCTCGTTTCATATCATTTACCTGTACCAAGCCTCATTTTGATATATCCAATACTCTAGACTAGAAGTTATGGCTTGTCGAATAGATTCGTTAGCACCCGGTATACCTTTTATCATAAACTTAAAATGTATATTATGTCCATCGTCGAAAAACTTTTAAATGTTATCATTTTGCTTTTGTTATAATTTTTTCAATATCAGACAAGTCAACAAGTTTAAAAAGATTAGTTGCCACTTTAATAATTCCCACAATATAGATAACATCAATTAAAACAAAATAGAATTATTAATAATAACTATTACTGGCATTTTTTTTTTTTTTTTTTTTTTTTTTTTTTTTTGGTAATAATACAATAATAAATAATTATAGCTTAAGTACAGGAACTGTTAAATCTTATCTCTAATGGTAATTCTAATCATCATTACTATTAAAGGTCACTCGTGATTCTGGAGAAGGACCGTCGTTACGACCACCTCCACGCGATCCCCTTTGACCACGACCTCTTGGACCTCCTCTTGGTCCTCGAAAACCTCTGTTGTCATCAGCATTCTCATCTGTGACATCTTTTATAGCCACTCCATTGGCTAAAGATTCGTTATTTTCTAATTGTTGTTGCCACATTCCAGCATAAATGCCATTTTCTTTAGATACTAAGTCCAGATGTCTAAAAAAATTAGATGATGAAAATTCGGTTTTTGCCGGATAATTACGGAATATTGTTAGGCATAAAAATACGCAACTTTGCCCCAATTTAACCAACCCCGTATCTGGTACCTTTTCTAAGATCCTAATGGTATTCCTTGAATTTGTAACACCCTGTATATAACAAAATAAAAATCATAATTATTTTAAAAAGCAAAATCCTATTTTAAAAGTCGTGACGTAAGCACCACTAAAGTAATCCAGTTAATAAAAAAAAACTGGTAACTGTTTTGCATGGCCTACTGCAAAATTTTGGATGTGAATTATGAATATTGCGAATTCTGTTTATTATTAGTAAAAATAAACCTATTGTGTTATATATTTTTAAAGAGCTTGTAAAATGACAAATTTATTTTTTGACAAATATACAGGGTGTTTCATTCAAAAAAAACGGTCAATATTTCAAAAACAATATTTGGAAAAATCTAACTACGCCACTGCATTCTACAAAAAAAAATTATATAAGAATTTTTAACTTTTTGATACGTTATCACCCAACTAAAATAAAAGGGGTACCTGAAAATGCAAAATTTTCAAAATCACCCTGTAACTAACTAAGAGGGCTATGACGGCTTTGTTTATGGCATATTTTGTTTCGTTTTTCGATTTTTTTCTACCGAGAAATATTTTAAAATAAAAATATCTTGCACTGTAACCTCGTTGGTCTACAAGTTCGTTTCAAATGCGGATAAACCTATTTGAAGAGAAGGTTACAGCAATGACATTAAGTCTCTGTTCCATTTCATGTTACGTTGCATGTCGCGTTGCAGCTGCGTTGCACATTGCATTGCACACGTCTGTACGCAGTTTTATATGAATATTAAAAATGTATTATCGTTTTTATTTCACAATTTATATACCAATTTAGATATTTTAAAAATCTGAGGTACTATTTATTACTAGACATTTTTTTGACATACAAAAAAAAATTAATAGGCACCACTGTTTTTTCTTGTGTGTTAAAAAATGCCTCTTAATGTATAGGAAAAAACGATATTTTTTTAAATTTTTTAACAACCTGTGGTTCAACAACTAAGACGTTTAGGACATATTATGTTCAGAAGAAGTTTCTTTTCTTATGTTTTATTGTAGAATCACCCCTTAAAGTGTGTCGTTAGACTTTCTGGAAACTCTGTATATTCGTATATTACCCACCTTCCTCTTTCAACAATTTCTCCATCCTTTATAACTAAAATTTCATCGGCATTTATGATGGTCGATAATCTATGAGCTACTACCACTGTTGTTCTATTCGTACACATTTTGTTAAGAGATTCTTGTATATTTCTTTCTGTGTGAGTGTCCAAAGCACTAGTTGCTTCATCCAAAAGTATAATAGCTGGAGCTTTCAGTAAAGTTCTTGCAATGGCAACTCTTTGTTTTTCCCCTCCACTTAATCTTAGACCTCTTTCACCAACCTAGAAAAATAATTTGTAATAAAATTATCCTACACTTTTATCCTTTACATGTTAACATCACATAAATGACAATTATGATTATAGTCCCTAAGCCAGTAATGGAATAGACTTTATGATAAGAACACTTTTAAAACATTTTAAGGGGGCCATATATGGAAGCGGTGCTTTAACCCAGCCTGTCAATGTCAAATGTTTCTGGTGTAGAACTGGGCAAACGCGTTACTTTTTTGTCGGACAAGTTTACCACAATAATTTATATGTAATTTTTAAACATTGTGCTAGAAATCGTAAGTGTTACAGTCACGAAACCATAAGGTCCATTGACATGTTTTGGGTATCGGATTAAGCGAGTTTTCGTAACTGTAGGTAACCCTTATAAGTTTTTCTCAATGTATAAAAATGAATTTCCAAAACGCACGATCACTTACTTTGCTATGAACGTTGATATACCGGTATGGAAAACAAACCGTCGACCATAGCCAAATCATACACTAAACCCCTTCCATCAACTTGCCATGTACTCTCCTAAAACTCACCGCTGCAACGAGCCTGTATATCCAAACTGAACGAAATCAGGGGCTCCTAGCTTACACCGCTTCCATCTGCCGTGTCGTACGGCGACGAGATCTCATGCTTTTAATTATCTATGTTCGGCCAGTTTGTTTTCACACCTGTATATATATATTTTAAATATACAGAAGGCAAATTTAAGGTATTAAAGTACAAGCTTTTTTTAAAAATTACACGATAATTCGAAATATTAAAAGAAAAAAGTAAAAACTTACTGCGGTATCATACTGTTGTGCAAATGACATTATTCTGTCATGAATATCAGCACCTCTGGCAGCCTCAATAATTTCACTATCTGTAGCAGTAAGCCGTCCATATTGAATATTATACCTAAAGACAATAAACTTTTAATATTTTTGACATAACAAACAGGGAGTAGTAACTTGTGTTTTATCGTCAAGTCAAACATAAGTAATTTTATACCCGGTGGTGATACTTTTAAATGCTGGCTCCCCCATTGATTCTACAACAAAATTGTATTGGCATATTTTAAAGACATTAATAAGATAAGCTTACACACTAAATTTCTTTACTTTCTAAATAGCCAATTAAAAGTTATTTAAGAAAAACTATTTGAAAAATCATTGCATACTTGATACCGACAGTAATGAATAACTGAGTAAAACCTTAAATAAAAAAATACATTTTATTGATTACTGGTGGATCACAGATATGCAACGATTTTACAAATAGTTTTTCGTAAATGCCATTTATTTGACTTATAAGAACATCATATCAACATCTTCAAAATAGTCTTATACGATTTTGTTGTAAAAACAATGGGGGAGACAATATTTAAAGGCATCAAGACATGCATGCGATTTGTTATGGCTAGTAGACTATGCACCACCAGGTAAAGATTTTTTAAAGGCTTTATTTTTTTATTAGTTTGTTCAATGACTCTATTTGGTTTTATTAAAGAAAATTACTAGAAGCTCAACTCAAAATCCAGTTAAGAAAGGACTAATTACTAACATCTTCATGAAACTTTTTACTTTACTATTGCTGAATATATTAAGAACTATTTATGTTTTATAACTAATATTGCTAAAAGGACACATTAACATCTAATTAATGAACCTACTTTATGGTATTATTGAACAATACAGTATCTTGTGGTACAACTCCAATAATTGATCTAAGGGATTCTTGAGTTACATCTTTTTTAATGTCGTCTCCATTAATAACTATAGAACCAGCCTCAACATCATAAAATCTAAAGAGTAATTTGATGATTGTACTTTTGCCACTACCGGAAGGTCCAACCTATAATAAAAAATACGCTTATAATACAATATCAGTCTATTAACGTAGACAGTGCCGGTTTTAGCACTCTTGGCGCCCTGGGCGAGATTTCCGGCGGCGCCCTTAAAAGAAAAAAAATATTTCTGGGATAAAAAAAGGTCCTCACCTTTGCCCTTATTATTGTTCCCTTTCCTTCTACATTTACAAAAAGCACACATTTCAATGCTTCCGGCGCCCCATTTTCTTTACCGCCCTGGGCCGTCGCCCAACCGCGCCCTACCCTAACGCCGCTACTGAACGTAGACACAACTGAATGATTGCAAACTAGTCCTAATACTACCAGTATTCGATAAAAGATATTTACAATTATTTTTTTGTGTATTTTATTAAAACTTTATTTAATTCTAGTTAGTTAACTCAACTTAATGCGCTTTAGCAAAAATAAAACACAATTGTTTTTAAAAGTCGTCCGTGATTTGTGTTGCTTATAAAGGGTGGTCCAACTAAAAGGCGCGATGTTAATTATTGTAAATAACAAAAAAATATTTTTTGGTATGATTTTTTTATCTTTTTAACTTCCCACGAAGGTCTATGCCTAAATACCAGAGTACCGTGGGTGTCGGGTTATTAGATGTTTAACCCATCGTTCCCCCTGTTCCGTCAACGTTGTCTAAGCACTGAAACATGCAGTTGCATTTCACAGCACCTTTTAGACAACGCGGTAGTGCCACGACGGTCGTTATTTTTAAATAACTACTACCAACGATTTATTTTATTTATATCATTGCTACTACCTAAATATGTCTCCCCGCTGGGAATCGAACCGCCGACCTCTGGCTTCGAAGATCAAAGCTCTGTCCACTAGGCCACGGGGAGACATGATTAAAGGATCTATGAAAATTATGTGTGTAACAAAGGGCCATATGAATAAAAAGAAGCAAATGCTTGTGCCTTTAAGAATAAGGTATAGAAGGATTTACTTCAAACGTATGAATAAAGTCGAGCATTTGCTTACAAGTGAGAGTATTAACCATGAATAACCTACATTTAAATCCGCAGTGGCAAGAAGCATTACTCGGATTTTTACGATCTCGCGCAGTAAACAAATCGAGGGTGGACGATCATGCGCACTTAAAAGGCGTGACAAAATACACCAGCACCTTGTGCCCTCCGTCCGCGGTCTGACCGTGACGCTCATTAGCTACGGTACTCCAAACGGAAAACCAGTCCGCCGTCGACAAATTCTTTCCGATAATGCGGATAGTCTGTTTGGCGCCAGGCGCGGTCACCCTCGATTTGCTTGCGCACAAACCCGTTTTTTCGCCCATGAAATGTAACTTTTCTTTCGCGCAGGTATTAACAATGGCAATCCATCGAGATCAGTGGTATTTACTTATAGAAAAGTGATGCTGCTATTCAGTAGCTTCACATTTCTATAAGGGTTGCATTCTTATGTAGAAAATAACAAAAACTTGGTAACTGTCTAGAAAGTGGGAGCAACTCCTATTTTGACGAAATTTGGCATATGGGGTTTTTGGGGCGCTGATCACGAATCACGAATTTTTTCGGAAACGTTTTGTTCTTGAGATATCCATCATCAAAGTGGTAAACCAAACAACTAATCTTATTTTTACTATATCTCCCCTTTTTTTGCATACAATTCTTGATTTTAGGCTAAAATGGAACACAATATTTATTTTTTCTTATTTATTCTCTATTTATTTTAACACTTTTTTTAATAAAACTGCATACCTCCACTTTCAATCGTCCAAAGTTATAGCAAATGAGCCGGGGAAGTGTTTTATGACTTGCTGGGTTTTTTAAAGAGAATTTTCGCAATTTATTTGATAAAAGGTGTAAAATACATAGAAAACGTGGTTTAAAAAGGGTGAAAATCGAATATTGTGGGCCAATTTAGCTTTTAGTGTGAATTGTGTGCAAAAAGAAAGGGGAATGATTTGTTTGATTTTCCACTTTGATGACGAATATTTCGAGATCAAGACGTTTCCGAAAAAAATCTTTCAGATTCGTGATCAGCACCCCAAAAAAACCTAAACGCCAAATTTAGTCATAATCGGAGTTGCTCCCATTTTCTAGACAATTACCAATTAGTTTACAATTTTTATGCAGAACAGTGCAATTGGTAAAAATATACTTACCAGGGCTAGTGTTTTTCCAGCTGGAACAGAAAAGCTAATATTTTTAAGTATAACCTTATCCGGCGTGTATCTAAAAGTAACATCTTTAAATTCTATATTAGCTTCTTTTCGCTACGAGAGCTTTCGCGTCAGGTGCGTCAACCACTTCTTGTTCTTGACGCAAAGATCGAACATATTTTCCATGTCCACAAAGTTGTTTTGAATTTGTCTGAAAATAATAAAATATTAGGTAGCCGTTTCAATACT
Organism: Listronotus bonariensis; assembly: GCA_014170235.1. Classification (NCBI taxonomy): domain Eukaryota; kingdom Metazoa; phylum Arthropoda; class Insecta; order Coleoptera; family Curculionidae; genus Listronotus; species Listronotus bonariensis. Next base: position 1,571 of record JACEGR010001929.1, on the reverse strand, counting down.
ATGTATCGTGAATATTGCAATTAATATTATAAAAATAAATTGATAATATCAAAGGTTGTTTGGGATTGTTTCTTCAAAGCAAAATATGAGACCATTAGATGCAAAACAATATATTAATTTTTCAAAATTTTGCTGAAAGCATATATTAACATATGCGCTAAACTACGAAATGTTAATAAGTAAATAAGCAAAAGCTTTTTATACTTTAATTCCATATATTATTACCCGACTTTTAAGTGAGTTTTATTAAGTCGGTTTATTTTTTTAAAAGTTTATTCCATTATTTTTTAAAAGTTTATTCCATGGCTACTTGACTTATTTGTTTTAGCCTAAAAACTAAATTTATACATTGACGTTTCTGTTACCGATCGCCGTTGGACGTTTCGGTTTCTGATATGGTATATAGAGCGGAAAACAGAAAGTATAAATTGACAAATTAAAAGTTGTTATTTCATCTCCTAACTGAAAACGTCAAATGGCAAACGGAAACAGAAACGCCAATCTATAAATCCAACTTAATCTTAGCCCTTGTTGAAATTAAAAAAAAATTGACAACAGAAGGGTCAAAAATGACACGTGAGGTGTCAATTGGTGTATCCTTTTAACTTGTAGAACCGTCCTTCAGAACCAATTAAAACAGTTTTAAAGGGAACAACAAAAACAGTGGGATTTGCCCGTTGACATGACATTTATAAAATTTGACAGATTTATTTTTCTTTGTTTGGTTTTTGTTTTAGTTATTCGTGGTTTATATTATTTTTTTGGGTTAATTAATTAACCACAATAAATTATTACAAATATTTTTCAAATATAGTCAAGTATATTTACTTTTTGATCTTAGGCATATGTCACTAGTGTCAGAACACTTCGTGCACCTCCTTCGAAAATGGTGCATGCGGAGCAAGGGGAGAGGTAATAAAACGGATCTGCAGAACAGTTCCATTATAAAAGGAACACGTACGGTGTTGTTCTGGGCGATTCTAAAGCATAAAAGGAATACACCAATTGTATTCCGAATGTCATATTCTATCGAAATAAAATTAAATATATTGTAGTGCCATTTAAAATTTAAAAGTAGCAGTCATTTTCAGTTAAACTAGAAGTAATAAAAAACAAGTAAATAGATCAACCAATCCAAAATTATGTCAAATAACGATATACCAAATTTTATTTTTCTATCTTAAAAATAAAAAATTTGTGGCGGGGAACCACCTGTGAGAAACACCAAGGTTAGTTTATATTTATAAGGTTGCGACATATCCTCAACTTTTGGACTGGGTAAAATCAAAGCTGATGATCAATCCAGTGGCGTCTAGAATTTGCGCATTTCATTTTGCATTGTTTTGGTAGTGATAAGTGTTGAAAGATGTAATTCCAAATGTTTTTTATTTAAAGTAAAAGAATTTACAACTTAATAATAATTAAAAACTGTTGTATAAACGGTTGTTCTACTAATACAATAAACTGTATATCTCCGGCACTGAACAACATGGCCGAAAAATGGGAGATGTGACGTCATAACACGTCAAAGCAATATGGCCGAATGTCGTGACCTTATATAGACCGACTTT